>JAFBJR010000113.1:422592-435450 GCA_016785285.1 Brachirus orientalis | reverse complement strand
CAACTCCCAGTCAATCTCAGTGTTTACTCACTCTCTCTCCTACAAGCCCACGAGGGCCCATTGGGCCAGCAGGTCCCTGGAGACAACAACCACGCAGTCAAATCAACATGACATTAACACACACACAGTATTATAGAAGTGAATTTTAATGGATGAAAGGATGTTTCATACAGGAACTCCTGGAAGACCAGGCAGGCCTCTCTGTCCGGGAAGACCGATCTCCCCTTGTTCCCCTTTGCTGCCCTAGGAAACAGACACAACAAGAGCAACAGCTTTATCATCTTCCTGTATCTCTCCGCCCTGTTGCTAAGATACACAGAGGCAGTGACAGTTAGCATTTAATCAATGGAAGGTAGGCCGCTTCTGTTGTCTCCAATATCTGCATGCATAAGACTATGCAGATGACAAATGGACCACATAAGGAAGACAAGCGACACAACAACAGCATGCATGGTTCAGGCTGAGTCTGTAGCGGCTGTTTAAAGTTTCAGGTTTTTAATGTGTTGGTGCAGATACATTATTTCTAAGTTGAAGAAGGGGAAATAACAGAAACATAATGCAGCATGAGCTTATGACTACTTGCAGAGCTGTTGTTTTTGTTTGTTTTTAGTTTTTTATGTATTTAATTTTTACTTAGTATTTATTTTATTTATTTTACTTCTGTTTTTATGATTTCCTTGTGTTTTATGGTATTTTAATGTTACTGTACAGCACTTTGGACAACTGTGTGTTGTTTGTTGTGTGCTCTGTTAATAAAGTGGAGTGGATTGGATTGAATTGGACTGGATTGGATAATAGTGAGTTTATACAGTGTCTGGACTGCAGTTACCAGTTTCTTGAATGCAACATACTGTCACAGTAAGTGGGTAACAAACTTTCTCCAACTATTGCTGCAATTAAATTATATGATATAACTAAATCCAGGAAAGATTCAGAGTAAAGGGAAATGTTTTGCTCAAATTTCACACAGATCATTCTTTTGCAATTTGCAATTCACTGCAGAGATAATTTTATTCCTCATCTATATTATGTTTATTTTATTTAAAAAAAAAATCCTACACTTTTTTAGCATCGTTTGTTTGTGTGAAGAAATTGGCTCTGCTATTAAGAATTTCCTCTTTTAATTTGTACCATGCCTTACACTTCCTGTTTGTTGCAGTTCTTCAACCACTTGACAGGCCATCACACCTGTTACCTGATTAGTCCTGGCCCTTTTCTTCCCACTGAGAAACCCCTTACATCACAGAGTGCTCTGGGTTTTGTTCCTCTGCCTGTTTGTCACTGTTGCCTTTGTTTGGTCTTTTGTGTGTGATCCATGTTTGGTTTCAGATGTGTGCCTATTCTGGACTGTTTCTCCATGTGTCATCTACCAGACTGTGAGTAAAGACTTTTAAAAACCCTTTCCCCCCCCCAAGCTGGATATGCAGTTACAGAGGAAACTTCACATTTAACTGTTACAAAGTCAACTTTTGGACAGGGTAGGTTTGAGAACCTTTCCTCGGCCCAAATATTGACCAATAACTCATCATAATTTCTGGAAAGCATTCATTTTCCATGATTATAAATGATTTCATAGTAATTTTTTTACTCTCTGATCTCTCTGAGATCATAAGCACATTAATCTACCCGGTTTGGTCATAAAAATCTGACATTTTATAATAGTTCATTATCAGCCAAAAGGGCAAAACTATTCACTTATTATTGAAAACAATATTTCTACTTTTTCCTTTCTGTTGTATGATCCTACTTACTATCATATAATCATAATATTTTTATTTTATAAATCATGTGGAAGAATCAAAAGTATGGATGGATGGATGAGAGGATATATTACATTTATATCTGTTGAATGCAAAGTTCAGCAATTCATTTAGTATTCTGAGGATGTATGATTTTGATTGGTCACACTAGGAAAATGACAAAGTATTTTGATTTCTCCCCAAAACCAAACTGGAAGTAGCAATAAATTGACTAGCCACCAGTGGGCGACTTGAATGGAAATCTATATGAAAATGAGCCTGACTTCCCACTTGAATTACAGTACAATTTCAGTAAAAATCTTTCCTATAGAGTTAATGTTCTTACTTGCTAATTTGAGGTCTGCTCCAATTGAACATGATGTTGATTTTATAAATTTTGATGAATAAATTATGAAATGGATGATAAAATGACGCACTTATGAGGAGGCTGTTGCGGGTGACACCTTAGACATCATGGCCACTTTTCACTTTGGTAAACCATCCGTGTAAATCAAATAAGCGATGGTTGCATTCCATTTAGCTTAATCAGTTTCATTGTACGAGTTGGTTCACTGACACACTGGCTTGACATGAACAGAACAGAGCCGTCGTTTGATTATTAAAACCTATGCTTTTCCTACCAAAACATGTCAAAAAGGCTCACTGATGGCCCTGCAGTCTACTGACTATCACACAACAGTAGAGACAAAGAACGAGGTGAGGAAGAATGATGTGCACCTTATTGACTCAGAATAGATGCATCTTGTCACTTAGGAATTGTTCAGCTTTTGGGCTGTTAGGAATCATTACGCGGTGGAAACTAATTCACAAATCTAAGTATATACATTGTACATTCCCCCATTTGAGATTTAGAGAAAAACATTCTGGAGCTTGTGTCACATTGGAAGGTTTGAGCCTGATTTCAAATATGCCATAGAACTGTACATCGTAAATTAAGCATAAAAACAGTATGCTTGGTGAGACTTGTTTATATCAATATATTGCCAGTTATTTGTAGCCATAAAATAAGATCAAAAAGTCAAAATTAAATATCACACTAACTGTTGGTTTGATTTTAATTCCCACAATAAGGACCCCCAGTGGCTGAAATAAGCTCTCTTACTTATTATAGTATTTGAACACAGCGGTGAAATGATTCATTCCCCTGTGTTATGGGGTGGCAAACAACCTGAACATTTGGGTAAATAAATGAGGGAGACAGCATGGAGAGCCTGCAAGTTCATTATTTTTATCAGCAGAACATTTCAAGCTTCAGACTTACAGGAGCACCTGGACTGCCGGGAGACCCTGGAAGACCCTGGAGAAAGGAATAAAACAACAGAGTCAAAGACAGAGGCAGGTTGCACATTAACAGAAATGGGTCTGATGAAGATATTTGTTAAAAGAAAGACAGGAGGTGCTCACATCTCTTCCATCCCTGCCGTCTTCTCCAGGGTCCCCTTGTGGGCCCTGTGGGCCAGGGGCTCCTGGGGGGCCTTGGATTGATTTTTCAGGCTGTAAAGAAGACAGAAATGTCAGCAAATAGAGCAGATAGAGAATACTTCATTGTCAGGGAAAGAAAACTACAAATATAGGTTGATGATACAAAGAAAATAAAAGGATAAATGGGGTCTCTTAAAGTGCATATGCCCTTTTTTTAGATGTGATTCTAAATTGTTTATATCTGGTTTTTCCCTGTGCTCAATTGATTTACAGTGTACGAAGTACTGCTCACATGTGAACGGTCTGTCTGGAAAAAAAGAACATAACCACCACCATAAATGTAGATATAGAACAAAGCAATGAGGCAATTAGGCAACCAAAGCACTGGCTTCAAATCACACAGCAATAAGAATAAGGTAGAAGAATAAATACCTCAGCATTGGCATACATCTGAAGAAGCAAGAGAAATCAGATAAAAGCAGTTAGTGAAAGTAGTCCCACCACCCTCACCAAAAGTGTCAGCAGAAGCGAAGAGCCCCTGTTCAAAACCATAGTCGTGAGTATTTCATGCTGTCATTTGAATTTCACAGCCCATCGATGTTCCACCAACAATCCGACATGTTCACCTGAATTTGAGTGCAAAGGACAGGAAGTAGTTCGGTCTACTGTGGCTATAGAACTATTTATAATTCTTGTCAATGTGATGTGGTAATTGAGAAGGAAAAAAACTGTGCTGCTAATTCTTATTCATTGGCACAACAGACTTAAAATACACAGAAATTTCTCAGAGGCAAAGATACCATTAATCTCACCAGAGCCTCAATGAAATGACAAAGAGCCCTCACACCACCTCAGTCCCCAAAATGTTCAACCCCTAATCTCCAAAATTACAAGCCAGAGTATCAGGACCCCTTTACCCAAATGGACTTTTAATGTTTAATTAATGTTTCCTGTCTTGTTTACTGCATCTGATGCTGTCAATCAATCAAAAAAAAAATTTGACAGACTGACTATACATTTTTACTTAAAATTTAGGCACTATATTTTTGTGTGTGTGTGTGTGTGTTTTTTTTTTATTATTATTTTTCAAATTATAATTTAAACTGTACCTATGGAAATCGATGGATAACCCCTTCTCTATGTCCTGTGCCCTGACCCTTAGTTTACTCTTTGTCTGGACAACATTGTCCTCACCTGAAAACTGAATATGCAGTGGCTGCCTTATTTATGGGCTGCATAAATATGGAAGTCAAACTCTTCATTAAATATTTTATTCACTGATTATACATCTTATTCACTGTTTAGTGAGTCCTTATAGAAGATTATACAGCTGTTGCTGGTCTACTGCTGCCTCCATCTTTAGGCTTGTGTGTCTTTGACCAGTCCAAATGAAGGTTTTGATTCACCAAATCTAACTAATTAATGAGGCAGCTTTTTACCATTACCTTAATTTTGAGTGTGCAAAATTGGTGCAACAACTTTCACTAAAAATGTAGTTTTCCAACAAGACCATGGTTTGCATAGATGTGGTATATGATTTTCCTGTTGCAGCACCTGTAAACCTACTGAAGTGTTGCATGTTGTAATCTGTGCTGAATTAAATTACTAAACACCTCATCACTTTCTCAATGGTTACTATGGCATTAGCAGAACTAGCTTTTATGTTTTTGGGTCTAAGCATTGTGGTTTAATATAGCAGATCAAGTGTGCCTTGATTTGGACTAGTCTGCCTCCAAGAAAATCCACAACTTGAATCTGCAACAAAAGCCTAACTTGTAATTAGATTAGAATTGTTTTGGGTGAATGTGAATGTGGGTGGATGTAGCTCCATCTCAGCATTTCTGCCCAGTTTTCCTCTCAGCATGCTGCGAGGCTGTAATCAACCCTGATAAAAAACCGCAAGCCATAACAGATGCTGAGTAGAGCAGAGTCCTTGTTACTTTACCTCGGTGGCAGGCAGCTCATTGCAGCTCTCTCTCTGGGCTCTTTTTGGGTCGCAGTGAATCAGCATCCACTGAAGCTCAAACTGAAAAAGAGATGTTATGGTTATAACACATAAAAATATTTATGCGTTTTGCATTCGTTTTCATATTTGAGACTGGAAAGAATTTTGAAATGGAATGGCCCAGTGTAGATTTTTTCTTTGAATCCACCCCTCCACCACCACCACCAGTGTGCTTTTCTGCAGGGATTAGGTTTTCCTTTTTCCTTGCACTAGAACCCAGCTGAGAAGCTTTGCTGTGACAGCAACACATTAGAATTATAGCAAAGCTCAGCACACACATAAACCTGAATGTGTTTGTTCACAAAGAGCACCATTCTACGGATGGAGCTTGTAAGAAGAGTCATTGAACATGATTAAATGCAGTTCTCCATCCTTTCTTACCACTACTGAGGCGTCAGGATCAGCATCCAGCCTGCCAATCAGAGTGTCTCCCTCTGTGTTGATGGGACCCTTGCCCTTGATGGGTTTCTGATCCACAGGTTGGCAGTCTACATACAGAGTGACCCTGTCGTACTCCACACCGATCATCACCTTGTGCCACTTGGTGTTGAAGAGCACAGAAAGTCCGGGGAACGTGACAGTCTGCAGGTTGCCATCAGCGCCAATGAGAAAGTACTCGAGAGCTTGCTGGTCACCATTCAACCTCAGTCCAGCTTGTTTGTTGCCATCTTCATCCACTATTTGCCAGACATTCCACACCTTGCTCACGGTGCTCTTGATCATGCGAAAGGTCACCATGAAGGAGTACTCATCGGGGAAGCCACGAGGAAAGTTGAGCCTGAGAGGGAAATGAAGATCAAGGCTAGAAATCAGCTGAGGTATCAGGGAAGAACATTTAGGTTCAGCATACTCCTATTCATTTTCTTATTTGTATTGTTTTGAGAGGTTGAAGACACCCCTCCCAGAAAATGTTAATGACTTCAACTTCAAACAAATAAAGATATTGTAGGTTAGAAGAGAAGATGCTGTAAAAGAGGCTGTCTCACTACATAAATCACTTTCAATTACAGCATGTAGCAATGGGTTTTTGCGCTTTCTTTGCTTTTTAACAAGCCAGATTCTCAGTAGGTGGTGCATTCATTGATAGGTGCTGCAGCTGGACTTTTAGCATCTTGTAAACGATCAAGGTGAAGTAATAAAAAAAAGAGTTTCCTGTTGCCTAGTAAATCAAATGAAGACCACTCCCTAGTATTGCCTTTAGGTAAGAAAATCTCAAGTATGTGCTGCTTTTGCCCTGCAGAATGAAAGAGAATGAGTGCTGCTTGAGCGAGGATGAACTTCAAAGCTCACCGGACTCTTAGGGGGAAATAAAGGTGTATTTACATTCAACGTGACAGGCCAGAATGGTTCCAGTGCTAAGTGCCAGCCAATTACAGAACTGCTATCCTGTCCTGCTAAAAAAGATTAGCCAGAAGGTGAAGAAGGCACACTGGGGAACACCAGAGATGCCATTAAGCTGCACAATCTGTTCATAAAATAGTGTTTTTTTCCATTCATGTCTTACTTTCTCCTGCGCAAAACACTTGACAAAGAGGGTTAGAGTTAACCAGTTGCTACACAGAACTAAAATCATTTGGGCAGGGGGCTCGGCTTCTTAAAAACAATGGCATAAGTGCACAAAAACACCCAGGTTCAGTTCACTTTGTGTCATTTAATATTTTGGTTCAGTGGGCACAATCCACCAGTTTGGCAGAAGCTTCAGTTGGCAGAAGCTCATAGAAATAATGTTTTAGGCGGTTGTGGATCAGTGGTATATGTGCCAACCAGAAAGACATGACTCAGCATCTGACATCGAAGCTCCTGATCAGACAGGAGCTGCAACCCAAGCCTCAACTCCTCATCTAAGGCTGATGAACTTCATAGGTGTTCTCATGATTGCCTTCTCCTTCTGACTAATGAATGTGAGCAGCAGCTTTCTAATGTAGTTTGCATCTGGCAGCCATCCAGAATTCAAAGCACTTTGGTTACTTTCATTATCTGCTTATCAAACACCCGCCAGGTGTTCTGCCAGGTTATGTGTCTTCGTCTTATCAAATTTGCTGTTGTAGTTTAGTTAAGCCATGAGTTGCTTTACCCTGGCATATGTTATTTCTGTGTGCATCTTAACCACATGCGTGCAAGTGTTATGCCAAGTAGTAATAGATCAGTGGCCAATCATTTATAACAATTGGTTAAGGTCAGAGAAAGGTTGTGTTCTGGTTTAGTGCAGACTAATCAGTGTCAGTGTGTTTATTTACATTTAATAATCACTAACTTTAATCAAAGTACTTAGAACGGTTGCCTGTACCTGAACCAAAGACTGTACAGTCGATAGCCAGAAAGGTTTTCCACTTGGCTTATGTTGGATTAAGTTAAACCAGACAATTTAAAAATACAGTATCCTGAATCCAGTATTCTGGTTTGCTGAACTGGTTTGATAGTAGAGTTAAGTCTCTGATCAGTCGGACATTACATTTGTCAGCACAGTTTAAAAGGTAATATTATAAAATTATTACACTATAAAATGATTATGAAAGTAGTTAAGATTCCTCTGTAATTGTAATTCCTCTGAGCTTTCCAACAAAAAACCTGATAAATGTCTAGTTTAACCTACAAACTGGGGGTGTTCAATCAGGTTGTGAATTTCTTCTGTGAAGATACATCTGGTTGCAGTGTGGAAAATGTAGGACCCAGTAATTCTGAGGTCTGGCCCATATACGATCGAACAATAGTTAACATGCCTTTTCCTGTATGAACTTTTGGACTTGTTTCAAAACTAACTTCACATTCTTTCAAAAAGTGAGCGTGACCCATTCAGAAATAATGGTTCATTTCCCACAGAAGCTTCCCCATTCAACCACATTACCACAGCTAATCTTTAATTTCAACTTACCTTCAGAGAGAGCCAGTAATGTCAGCATCTGTTAGTTTTCAGTTTTTATTCTAATCCTCACACCCACAAAGACAATGGATTACTATGTGTGACTTCACGTTTCATTCAAAATCCTCCCCAAACACTTACCCCTCAATCATACACCCACAAAAATACTTCTACACTCGTTTTGTGTTTAAGAAATGTCAAATAAGTTCAGACTTGTTTTTCTTCACCAATTATATGCTGCTCGCCACACGGTAACATCTGTGACAGACCTGTAATAATAATGCAACACCTGCATCAGGACAGACCACTGCTGCCCTCCAACATGTGTTTGAGTTCATTAAATCTGGTTCCTTTTCAAAGCAGTCCTTACTGTACTCACATGGTTGGAATTTGGAAGTTGGCCTCCCTGTCGAGGCGATAGGCCACCTGTAGTGGAGTGGAGCCATCCACTTTCCTCACACCTTTCAGAGAGATCACATCCAGCTGAAACTGAGTGATCAGATCAAAACCTGCAAGAGATAATATCCTTTTACATGTAATACATAGTAATTATACAAATGATAAAGAAAATTTTATTTATAAAAACATTTAGGTAAAGTCTGATAAAACTTGTGCATGGATGTTCTGCTGCCTTTACGATTAACATTTTAACCAGTTCACTGCTCCTTGGCGCTAGTGAAAGAAAGTAGGATAAATCTGTTTTTCCATGCTTACAGTTGTGGTACTCCTGTTTTGGAGGATAAATGATTATAACATTAAGCTTTTGTAAATCATAGGTTGTTGTTTTGTTGATACATTAAAGCAGTTTGTCCTGACCAAAAACAAGGCACAGTGTGTGCACACATGTTGAATGAGTAAACTGTTTGAAACAGAACAGTGGTGAGCAATTACAATCTTGCTGAGTTTGAATTGTTCCGAGTAGAAATTCTATAAAGATCAAGTGGAACATTTTATTTGCCTCATTTGAAATCTAAAGGTGTCTCAAGGCATTAGGCAGCCCACCCTGTTCAACTAATTAAACTCACCACCTTACTGCACATAGTCTATTTTCTCTTCAGGGAATTTTCAAGGCTTGGCTTTGTGGTTTTTCTAACTGCTGCCTCTTAAATTTTCTGTCTGTATACAGCCCAGCTTTTAATGAGCATTCCCAAGATCCCCAACTTGACTGAAAGACATTTTTACCTGGAAGGTCATCTTGTCCGCTTCTTATTGGTGGGCAGACACTATCCCCGTCCAGTCGGTTGAGGTCTAGTTCTGATAAGACAAAACAAAAACCTATGCTACAGCCTCGTCTTTTAATGAATTCAACAAATGCTCTATATTAGCTGTCAGTTTACTTCAGGAGACTAACCTAAAGGAAAAGGCCTTTAATGGATAAACTGCAGAGCAAAGGTTCAGTTTACAACATTTATGGAGGTTTAATTGCAGAAAATGAATATACCCTCCATAAGTACATGTAACTGTATAATTACATTAAAATAAAAATTGCTTGCTTTTCCTATCAGAATAAGCCTTAAATATGTACACAATGCAAGAGCTTAGCTTTAATGTTTCAGCAGCCTGAATGGACAAACTATAATGTGGATTTTGCTTTTTGCAAAGGCAGCTTACTATGCAAACAAAGAACAGCATCCCTTTTTGACATACAAAGACCACCATAGTTCCATGATGTGCTTAGGAGAGGGAAGGTTGAGCAGAATGGTCCTCCATTTGTTACAATCTGCAGTCTTACATTGGATGTCACTAATTCTCACACAGTGGACCCTTTATAAAAAATACACACTAATTCACACAATCTCTGCAAATTAAAATTCAGAGCCGCAGGATGCACCTTTGTGTCTTTGATGAATTAGAATACCATACATGACGTTACTAAGCAACTAATACTGCTGTAGTGTACTGTAGCACAATATGCGGTAATAATATGTCATCGGAAACATTTTCAAGGTCAGTATGGCAGCTGAGCGTTTGGCTGTATCATTTATCATGATGGACCTCTCCTTTTGAAGGAAAATGTGGCATGGGCTACATCAAAGTCCCTTTTAATATATGCTTGATGTTTCATTTGAATCTAAAGATTTTTTTTTATGTTGTCATGCTTTTTTTATTTTTATATAAGAGTGGCATCTGGGACCCTAAAGACAGTGTTTAACAGTATGAACATGGCAGTACAGCATGGCAAATGAAACATAATCACAACAGTTCTGAATTATCAAGGTGATAATAAATTAAAATAAAATTAAAAATCATTAGATGAATAGTACTGTATTTAATATCTGTTGGTAGATTCCCTAAATCCTACAATAAATGTAATCTTTTTTCATATAGTGTGTGTGTGCGTGTGTATGTGTGTGCGTATGTGTGTGTATATATATATATATATAATATATATATATAATTATCTACTCTATCCCAGGGTTAGCTTCGAACTGTTCCACAAATTTGTCATAGAAATTGAGAAAATCATATTCCAAAGTGGAAAAAGATCCCTTTTTCCAGCCTGAAGAAACTAATGTGAACAATGTAGTCACACCAGATTGCTTATATCAGAACTATATATATATATATATATATATATAAAATGGGAAAACAAAATTCTGGAATGTGTCACAAGAGGGCGCTACATTTCAGTTCCAACACTACAGCTGAGAAGATGAAAAGCCTTCATCTCAAAAGAAAAACAAAGCTCTATGAGACGAGCACTGTGACAGCCAGAGGGGCTTCCCAGTCTATAACCTGAGTCAGCTCATTTACAGTGAGCAGCGCAAATGCAACACATCTGGAAGCTGTTCCCACGTCCCACAGAACTGCTGAGAAATGAGATACAGTGGTGGGACGGTATTTATAGTCCCACATTTACTACCACTGAGCGCTTATCTGACTGTGTACGTGGGCCACAAGTTGTTAAAGTTAGGGCCTGCTGTGGCGTTACGCTCACAACGCCAGTCATTAGTGCAATGAGCGGGAGATCAACCGCAGTCAAGATGTCACATGCAGTGTGCATGTGTGCACTGCAACAGTGAAGTAAAAGGTAGTACATCTTCTGTGTCTGCCACTCACTATGCATGTTTGACTCATTGCGTTCCCCAATGACAGCAGAGAATGGGTTTGTTGTGATTATCAGAAGGGACATTTAATCTGATTTAATCCATCTACACAGCAGCGACGTGTCTGCTATTTCTGGTTTTTGCTTCATGGGCTCTGATAAAGAGAATGACCTAGCAACAGTCAACATGCAGGTGCTAACATTAACCTGGCTCCTCTTGGTCTGTGTTTACAAGGCAAACAGATTCACTGTAATGGCAGTTTTGGTGCAATAGACACGGAACGGTGATTTTGTGATGGGTCAGTGACTGTGCTGTGGGTGACTTACGTCCAAGTGCTGGAGCGAGGTGGAGGAACAGCAGAGCCACAGAGATGGTGGAGCGCGTTGACATCCATACATGCCGCGGCTGCTTTCTGTTTGTGAATGATGGAGAAAATGAGCAGTCAGTCATGCATCAAATTCTCTTTGGCAGTTTCTTCAGTGTCTGAATCAATAAAACTCTACAGGGACGATGTGAAGTACTTTACTGGTGACCTCTGTTCTCATCATGAGTGAACACAAGAAGAGAAGCGAAAGGTTTGGCCTGGCCCAGAAAAAACACTGGTATATTATTTTTCTGGAATCCCTAAGAACTGTTTTGTACATTTGTATAAAAAATTTAATATTATGGAATCTGAGGCAAACTTTCTCCCCTGAGGATGAAAGTGTAGATGGTGGTGTGGAACATGGTGTGGAACATGGTGAGCAAGACGACAGCAGACCAACAATTCAAGGCCAGTTTGAAACCAAACATTTCATGCAACTTTTGTTTCTTGTGGCAGCTGCCACACAGTCCAAATTGTTACACTATAATGTATTTATTTTTCCCTACAACCCTCACATGTCCTTTTTGTGCCTAAACCTGACCATATTCACAACTAAGAAATGATTATAATCACTCCCTCATTTCTCATTTTGTTGCAGAAAGCATTACAAGCAGATGAAGCTCTTGTGTATAACATTTAAATATAAAGAGATTTTCTTCATTGAAAGTTTAAAACACAATAGATCTGCAGATCTGTAGACATGTAAATTTAAGAATGCAATCGTAACTCAAAAGTGTATAATGGCAAAGCTTTTGCACAGGAGCCACCCAGTACACAAAGATTATTTTGCACTAAGAGGACTTATGGGTTTTGCATGTCCCACACCTTCACTTACATCATCACACTCTCCTCTCCTAGTTTCCCCTTGTGTCACTTAAGGAGTCACAGGTTTGCAGAGCAATATCAAAACCATCATCATGATGACTGATGGTGACACAGAGGACTCATTTCCACAGGCAAGGGTTGTGGCTCATCAATCAGAGAAACAGAATGAGGCAGTGGTGTAGTTGAGAAACTCGGGCACAGAACTGTATAATTATTATCTCCCTCACTGTTTATCTAACCAGTGACAGTATATTTACTACAGTAAACTGCACTAAACCATGGGAATGAGGTGTTTGCCGCTAAAGACGCAGTCTGTCTCCAGTGGGGGAGTCTTCTCTTAATTGTGTGCTTTTGCTTGAGGAGTGTGTGTGATTGAGAAGTAGACGACTAATGGCTCAGTCAGCAACGTCTCTTTAGAGGAGTTGGTGAGCTCCAACATTATGCCCTTCACTTAAGGGAGCCTTCAGCCTTCCTCTTCAGAGCCCCATATTCACTGACTGAATTCTCTACTAATCCATAGTGTGCACTGACACAACTACATTTCACTGTTGAATTCACAATTTGGAATTTTGGGA
>JAFBJR010000113.1:258190-422483 GCA_016785285.1 Brachirus orientalis | reverse complement strand
ATAGTTAGATAAGATTTATTGTCCTGATATGACACAGGCTATTGTGTGAAGGCTATTCGATTTTCTGTACCCAGTCCTGTTGTGTAATGGTGTACTTGATCAGTAACGTTTATAAAATTATGAATAACAGGTTGTCTAACTATGGGCCACTTTTATGAAGGATTTCTTTTTTAGGTCTGTAGTGTCACTGAATTTTGGTTTAGGTTTATTATCTACTCTACCCCAGGGTTAGCTTCGAACTGTTCCACAAATTTGTCATAGAAATTGAGAAAATCATATTCCAAAGTGGAAAAAGATCCCTTTTTCCAGCCTGAAGAAACTAATGTGAACCATGTAGTCAGACCAGATTGCAACTTATATCAGAACGATATATATATTGTCACCATATTTACAGGCTGGAGGCTGGTGTAAACAGTGGTGATGCCTGAGTAAGTAGGCTGAGATGAAGTGGATGTTGAAAGTGGATTTGCTTTGCTGGTATAAAAAGAACCTCACAGGGTTATATAATGATATATTCAAACATCTACAGTATCTGAAATCTGACTATAAGCCATTTAATCCTGAAACCAGGTCAGGCCAGGATGTTGTTCTTTGTTCTCCTGAGAGAATCTCTGTTGCTTATTCATTGGGCACAACATTACTGTGGAGCATCTCAGCTTGTATTTGTTCTCTTTTCGATGATGCAGCAACAAACTTGCAAACAGAATTGAAACCAATCTATTGTAGATGGGTGACTGAAGAAAGGTTTACGAATGGCAATACATTTAAAGGAGTCAGAGTTCGAGCACAGTTAGCGCTGTGGTGGTCTCACACACACACACACACACAATTTTGTGCTGCCACAGTTCATAGGTGAAGAATGAATTTTCAAAGAAACATCATAAGGCAAAAAAATCCCCATATATTCCCGTAAATATCTTTCATGTAATCAATCAGTCAAGTCAATTACATAATGACATGTAATCCATTTTAATACCCGGCATTCATCAACACACATCACATGTGATGGGATTTTCCCCCTTGCTGCTGCCCATGTTGTGGTGACTTTTGATCTCTCCTCTCTCATTTGTCTTTGTTGCCTCCAAACACTTTAAACTGCTGAGTACAGAGTAATCAGCTGCACAATTCAGTCATGTGACCGTAACAGAAAATGCATGGGCAAAACTTTTGAGCTGTAGATGTGTTGAAGATGCAGTAGCTGAATATGAATTTTTCTTTATGTAGTCTTTCCTGACAAAGTCATTGAAGGGCTGCACTGGTGATCATTTATCACTGAAAACCATTTCTCCCTTTTCACTTTCTTAAAATGCAATGAAATGGATGTTTAAAAACTCCATGTATGTGTGTTTGAGAGAGAGGCAGGTTGAAATACAAATGGACAGCTTCTTTAGTCAGTGCCGAGTTAAAAATGCATCCATAAATCCATTAAATTTCATTTAAGTCATCAGACAGAGGCGAATGTGGGTGACAATTAGAATTGGATAAATTTGTCTGAAAAAGACATAGATTACTGATGAAGACGCCTGTCAGAAACCCAACATGAGATATTTACCTGGTCAAAGTGGGGCAGTGAGAGGCCATGTTTCACTCCCCTCTGTGACAGGAGACGGACACAGGCACGGCAGTGAGGTGCAGTGGTGAGATGCAGGAGCAGAAGGATCCACGCGGCAATGAAATTCCCTCCCTGAAGTCAGTCCTACCTGCGCATGTTGAGGACTGACTGAAGGTAGCAGCACAGGGGATGCTCAAGCATTTTCTGAGGACACATAAAAGTTTGTTCTTCGGGCTCCCATTGGCCAAGAGTTCTTCAGGAGGTGGTGACTACTTTTTTTATTACCAACACTTAAAACAGTGCAGAAGCCCACAGGCCTCTGTGTGTAACCCCCCTGTCTTTTTTTTCATTCTTTTTTTCCTCTTTTTAACAGTGCCTCCTAATGACATGTGCTGCTTGTATGTAATTCTCTTAATAATTATTGTCAGGTTGAGGAAGAACCGACCAGTGAGTGATGAAATGCTGATTTCAAAATCACATGTACTCATCACGAGGGCTGAAAATAATACATGTTGGCCTGTAACGTTGACATGAATTTAGCCTTGTTATTACCTGAAGGGCCTCAGGCAGACATGTTGTTTATGCATCCCTCATGTTATGTAATCTTTGTGTTGTCAGATCTGTATTTTGCTGCACTTCAGAAGCTCTGAGGATGAGGAGTATCACATAAGGCAAAACCGGTAATACGTTCTTCAATACTCTGAGCTTGTTTTGCCTGTATAGGCATTTTGACATTTCTTGCATGTGTGACCTTCTAATCTCCTGTCAAAAAATCTGTTGGCTCTTGTGGCGCACAGTGTTGTGAAGTGACAGGTCCCACTTTGTTGTGGGTACAAAGCGTTCTCGTGGAAATAATGGCAGTTCTGCCTTTATCCTACTGAATTTTTATGTTTTTTTATGCATGCTACACAGGAGTTGACTATTTATTTAATATCTTTATTTAAATTAACCGTGTGTAAATCTCAGATTGCTGGTTCATTGATTCCGGCAGTTGCTGTACTGTAAAATAGGAGATCAATAAACTCACAGCCAACTGAAACTCAGTAATTTAAAATAACCAAAGGTCAACGATGAAGTAATTGTTTCTTATCATATTACATGAAGAGTTTTTGTAGCAGCACTACAATGGCTGTGTGAGAGAACTGTAAGGGAAATGTGATACAGTGATTTGGCCTCCACTGAGATCAGGCAGACGGGATCATGTGTCCAGCCTTGATAATTGAGAGCTCATGCACTCAATAAGGCAGCAGACACAGACAAGCAGGCGAAAGAGAAAACAGTTTGAGACCATTCATCCATGTGGCACACACCCCATGACTAGCACACTTGTGACCCGGAGTCAGAAACACCAAGCCCTCTTGTTGGAGTGCAGCCTTATTCCAGCGTGGGCCTGGATGTAGAATCAGGAGGAAAATTTAGCATCAATAACAAGCTGTCACAGTGCAAAGGAACTTCAAAAAATGAAAAGTTGGACATGAAAAAAGCAAGTCTCTCAAATGGAGAGAATTACTCTGATGACATCTGATGAGAGGAGCTCAGGTCAGAGAGCCATAAACCCAAAACTTATTTTAACAAACTGAAAATGAAACCTATCAATTAACCACTGTATTGTATAGCATTTGATAGCTACAAGACAGCAGTACAATCTAATGAGAACACAACATTACCTAATTTCAGGTGATAAAAGACTATTGGAAACATAATTATTAATATTTAGTTTCCACTGACAGATGTAAAGACCTTTTAGTCTTTTAATTACAAACTTAAAATACATTGACAAGCACATGAAAATACACTGGACTGTCCAAAATCATACATACCTGTCAGTTTCATAATTTTCAGATACATCTTTGTTATTATTCACTGTATGAATGCATTTTTGTTCATTTGCCCAGGTTTTTCTTGTACTTGTCACATAGTGTCGGTGTGTCTGTGAACACTCCTTCTTTACAATACATAGTCAGAGAGACCAAATCAAATTATGAGCAAAACACAACTCAAAGGCACAGCAATCACTCTTATCTTTACTTTCACAGACTAGATAAATCAATATGGCCTTTCTGTTAATTAAGCGTGATTGGAGCAAGCAGCAACTAACGTTGGGATTTTTAAGTAGAAAGTGAAAAGTAGCCTTTTATCTGTTAAACACACAGTTACCATAGACAGCAGCTCACGGCTAGTGGACCTTTTTATATGTTTGTTACACAATCCTTCTTCCTCTCCCTTATCTAACAAGTGATAAGTCTGTGATGAGTTGTTTAACCACGACAGATGGTTTTTTTAATTGCAATACCTGACTGCCAAAAACAAAGGAGCCGGTGCTGGTGAGTGTTTTTCCCTGAGTTGTAGCTGAATTTAGACTTATCATCTACTTTGTTCCTTTGATTCTTAAAATGGTACAAAAATGTCACACCTTGACAAAATAACTTCAATATAATACACTGTACTATATTTACGAAAACATGGTGGTGTTAACAGAAAAAGCGGCAGTGCTGGGGAACCATTTTCTGCTCATTTTCTAGTGATTGTCACAACAGTTTGGTTAAAATGTGAATAATTAGGATAGTTATGATGGTATTGTATTTGTGTGTACTGTGTGCACTTGCTTTTTAATTGTGTAATAACCCCTTATTCTTCCATAATAATGTAATTGTGACATACCATATGATGACAAAGAGCTGTGGGGCATGTACCATACTATGTATGCAAAAAAGTTAACTAATTACCACTATGAGTTATCACTGGTTAATAATTTGATTGGTTACTCAATGATTAGTAAACCTTCTCACATACCTTATTGTAAAGTGTTACCAATTTATGATATTTTCTTATTAACTGTGTAATCCCCTGCCATGCTTCTCAAACTGTGGTATATGTACTGCCACGGGGTACACAAGCTTCCTCTGGTGGTACTTTAAGGAAAATCAGAAATGCTGTTCTACTGATAAGAGTGGTGCTGAGGAGTTTTGCACAGAAAATGAAGAAAATTACCAAAAAAATAATAATAATTAGTGTCACGTTACAGTATCTATCGGTCTATCGTAATCTACTTTTGTCTATATCGGTGTCTCAAGTAAATGTGAGGAAGAGGAGGATGGAAAGAGAGCAAATTATCTTACTGGGAATAAATCTGCCTCCGGTGAAAAGTCTATAGCTGACTTTGTTTACACCATTGTATTTATACCATTGTATTTATATGTTGTCTATAATGGTGTTACTTCAACATGTCAATATTTTCTCAGGTGGTACTCGGTGTGTCTGTAGCTCTCAATGCAGCTTTTCTATGAAGTGCAATTTTGAACTATGATGCCATAGGTCAATCTCAGATTTCATTTAACGTGTATATAATCCAGCATTTTCGTGAACCTCATCCTTTGATTGACCTGCTTGCTGGTGCATAGGATATTTTTTTTCTTTTTTAGTTAACAGTTGAAATTTGAAGCTTGGAAGTCGACAACAGAGAAGCAGCGACCTTGTCAGTTGGTCAACCACATTTAATGACATATGGTTTTAAATAAAGCTTTTTTAGTGGTTTTTCAGTGATTTGAACTACTTCTCCCAGTTCATGACTCTTTGATGGTATAGGCCCTCACATAGGTTCATTGTCTGCCCCGGCAATCCATTTAAAGTCACGTGACACCCTCTTTTTCTTACAGTAGTGTTGTGTTTGCACATAATTTTTTTCT
The DNA here is from genome assembly GCA_016785285.1 of Brachirus orientalis. Taxonomy (NCBI): domain Eukaryota; kingdom Metazoa; phylum Chordata; class Actinopteri; order Pleuronectiformes; family Soleidae; genus Brachirus; species Brachirus orientalis. Next base: position 417,245 of record JAFBJR010000113.1, on the reverse strand, counting down.
GTCTCTTTTCTTTGCATGGTCATTACATCTGTAGTCGGGGTCACTTCAGCTTTTAGGAGGCAAGCTCTGACGTCACCTCGTCCGCTGGACGCACACGCCGTACAGTGCAGTACCACACACACACACACACTCACACACTGACTGGGTGCTGACTATTCATATTCTTCCTAACTATCGACTGTGTGTGTGTGCGTGTGTGTGTGCAGCTATTGTGTGCAAAACGCGGGGCGGACCCGGAGGACACGCACGCACCAAGATCCCGCGACTGACGCTACTGCGCTCTCCCACATTTAAATCCCCATCAGGAGAGAGAGAGATAAAACAAAGAGAGGGAGGAAAGAGAGAGAGAGAGAGAGAGGGGACTGCAGAGCACAGAGGGTCTGGATGAATAACCATGGCAACAGCAGCAGCACCAGCAGGAGAAGCGGTGTTATAAACATTGCAAGGCGCGCAATCGTCCGCAAACAGCGACTTTAGAGTGAATCAAGGTTGGAGCAGACCCCACTGTGGACACCACTCTTCATCACTGCTAAGGTGAGGCTTTAGTTTGGACACCCGCCGCCTGTCTGAGTGAGGTGGCTGCTGTCTGTGTGTCTGCATGGGGACATGAGAGGGACTGAGGGACACTCGGTGCTGTTGGAGCAGAGGGAGCTGCTGCTGGTCAGAGCAAACAGGGGATGGATTTAATCAAAGTCTCATTTATACATCATATTGTGTGTGTGTGTGGTTGTGTGTATGCGTGCGTCAGTGCTATGTGTTTCTGTGTGTCTTTAACCAAAACATTCATGTGCCATGTGTCCTTTAGTAATGAGACATAAGGACACTCCACACTGCAAAGGGACCATTTCAAAATAAAGGCATAATGTATTCAAGCACTGTCATGCTGAGAATGATCTGAATGAAACAAACTGTAATCAAAGTTATTGGAGGATATTTATCAAAGCTGCTCCATGAACAGTGTGTCCCATTCATTAAGAGTTGCTGGTGTGTGACGTACTGTACAGTCACACACAGTGTAGTCAAAAAAAAAAAAAGAAGACAAATCCCCTACAACGCCCCATGCAGATTTACTGTCTTTATCTGGCAAGCTGCAAAAAGAGGACAAAAATAGACGTTCATGATGATGAAAGGTTAAAAAGATAACGGCCGGGAAACCGCTGAGGCACTCGTGACTAATGTCAACATTTCATTAGAGCAGGAAACCCCACAAAACCATGTCGAGCATGTCACTTCAGCAGTTAACTCAACTAAACTAATTCAGACACATGCTCATATGTTTGATGCAGTTCTTCCATGAGCGCGCGCGTGCGTGCACACACACACACACACACACACACACACACACACACACACACACACAGAGCAAACAAGTTAGTGTTGATTCAAAGTTGAGAATGTACAAACATAGTCTGTCTTGATTTTTCCAAACACCACAGAAGTCCTGGATATTTGCAGCTGAATTTAGCACTTTTAATTAAAACAAACAAACAAACAAACAAAAAGCTTAACAAGAGAATTTCATTTATATTTATATTTATACTGTGGCTTATTTCATTCAATAACTCAGGCCACTTTGCATATCTTCTTGCCTTTGTTGACAGAATTATTATGCTGGATCCTTACATAGACCCTAATACAACATCATGGAGGGGTTTAGCAAATGCCAGATTATGCAATCACATGATTGCTGGGCCCGCTCACCGAATTTCTGTCAAGGACATTCTGTCATCACATCTCTCTCTCTCTCTCTCTCTGTGAAACAGTCAAGTATGGTCTTAGTCATTTTTAATATCACAGTTCTTGGTGTCCCTGCTTGAATAAGGTGTTATTTTGCCACTTATCTCATTTACCACTTATGCATTTGGGGACAGTCCTTTGTTATTTTGTTCTGCAGAGGGAGCTGGATAACAATGAATGGATTATAGTCTGAGGTTAATATCCAGACTCCTTTTTTGAGCTGTGCAGCAATGTTCTGTCGTCGCGCACACGGACAACTATGAGGCCTAATTGTAAAATATCTACTCAGTTGACTCAGTCCCTGTGATCATGTTGCCTCTTCATCCTCCCAGGACTGAGGCTGTAGATGACGGTCAGCCTTTAACGCCAGATTTGTAGTTCATCCTTTATGTAATAGTTAGTTTGCAGTGTGGTTGTATGAGATACTGTCACATGGTTAGTGCTGCCTTAGTTGTGCACGATCCAGCTGGCCACCTGCACCAGAGAACCAGAATAAGACAGACATGATCATTCTCCCACAGTACGTTTCTATGCACAGCTAAGGCGAGCTACGGTGGTAGCTTTGCTGTTATAATGGACTTTTTCATTTTGTCCCAGTATACAAACCCTAATGGAGAATCGATTTATTGAATGACGTGTGTCCACCTCCCCTCTGCTAGGGGGGTGAAATGCTCTACTTCAGCTGAGTATGAGGCTGTTTCTGGTTTAACTAAGAAGCATCAAATTTCTTAAGCTGACAGCACATTAAATTGGTCCTATCGTCAAACTAAAAATTTACTGGCTTGAATTTTTCCATGTTTTCCCCTCGGTTATCTTCCTCCACTGTGTCCTGGCTTCTTGTATACCTACACTAGTCCGACTGAAGGTATTCATGCAGTAGCAGCTGAACTCCCAATCATATTATCTGGGTTTATTAGTCCAACTTTTAGGGATGTGAGTTAAAATGGTGATGTCAAATTGTTTGGTTTTCTCTGTGGACATAGGTGTTGGGGAGTTAACTGTTTAATAGACAAAACAAACTTCAGTTTCCTGGTGGAAAATGCTGTCTAATAGCTAGAAAAGCAGCAAAGACTGTATATTCTTAAGATATCATAGATGAAAGCAGGTGTAGATATTATTAAGTAAGCTTACTGTTAAGTGGCTAAAATCTTTTTTTTTTCTTGTGTCCTTCCTGACAGCCATGTCTCAGGTTGGTCCCTGGTGCCAGCAGCGTGGCGAGGCATGCACAGTGAAGTCGGTGTTGAGTATTTGTCAGTACCTTATACAACCACATTTAAAACATCCTAGTTCTCATTTGAAGCTACAAACTCTACTCACCCAAGAAGGCCAACATGTTTCAGTGTCCTTGTCTGTGTGTGTGTGTGGGTGTGCATTAAAAAATAAGCAGACAGCAGATGGCTGTTTTGTAATGATTAGTGTTTAATGACTTGGAGCGAGAAGAAAATCTGTGACTTTGCAGAAGTGCACAAACGGCAAAATATAAGGATTAGATGGAGTTCTGCAGATACTACTGTATGCGTGCAGTGGTTAGCCTAGTGCAGCCCTCAGATATCAACAGATTAAACTGTTGTTTCCAGGAATGGTTGTAATAAATTTGTGACATGTAAGTATGTGTTACCACTTTAAAGCTCTACTGAGGAAACAGGAAAAGTTGGGAAAACAGACTGAAACAATAGGCACACTGGTAACAACAGGCTAGTTACAGTTTTATTTGTTGCAAGGACAGGCCTTCCTATTTAGAGTTTTCATTTTGTTTCACTAAATCCAAGAAAAGTTCAAAAGCATTTAGAGATTTCATCATCATCAAAGTACTCACAATATGTCCTACTTGGCTGAATGACAGCCATATGCTTTTGAAGCTCAGTGTGGGTGCTTTTGGTCTGTACCTTACTGATTCAATTAACTTATTGATGAAGGCTGATGTTCAGTTCCTGTCATTTGTGTGTGTTTTCTCCATACACTGTAGGTACAGGATGTTTTTGATGGAAAATAAAGAGAATATTAAGTCACTGCACTGTGAGCCTCTGTTTAAATCAAGCACACAGTGTTCAATCTCCTTCTTAGCTGCTTACTGAGTTCACTGCCAGCAGACGCATCTTATGAATCTCTGACACTGTAGGTAATGGATAACTAGGATGTTGGCGTTCATCTTGGTGGGAAAAAAGTGAGGCAGTTTTTTAGCTGGCTTCATCAGCTTCGTAGAAATCCGAAGCGTCATATACTCGACTGCGCAGCTGTGATTAATTCATGACATTTATAATGACTGTGTCTGTTGTTGCTACACACTCACACAAATGTTCACTATTGTTCAAGTGCATGTCAGTCTGACACTAAATGCAAAGTCAGCAATGAAGAGGGGGGAAAAAAAGAATGTTTTACCGTGTGTCTTTGCAGCAGTGGACAGTTAATGTACCACAACAGAAGAGGTTACACTTTGTCAGCAATGTTTGACTGTTTATTCCAATTAGTGGACAGGGTGCTACATTGCCATTGTAAATTTCTGCAAAGCACACATGTGCATTCCTGAATTGAATTTACGTTATTTACATATCTAGAGACAGCCATATCAGTGTGATAGTGTTTAAACCCACTCTGTGTTTCTGGCAGAAATGAGATTGGACCTGTGGTTAGGTTTAGGCAGAGAAAAAATTGCATCATTAAGCATCAATGTCTTCTTTATGAAAAAACCCAACTGTGATCTGCAGCTTGATGGACGTCCCTCAGAAGTCTCACCCTCACGACACCAAGATGTCCTCGTCTTTGTCGTCTTATTTTGGCTTCTCCCTTTAGATCGGATCTTTCCCCTACTCATAACATTGTTAAATCAATAGAAAATTTGTGTTGCAGAGTAAAAACGCACTGTTGTGATGCTGAATGTCTCTTTTTCATGCTTCTATCTGAACTGCTGTATTCATGTTGAGGTTTCAGCTACTGTCAACCCCTCCTGGTCTCTGATTGTCAGGGTTGGCTCGAGTCATCTCAAGCATTCTGGAAATAAGATCAGAACTTTGGTCGGTCACTGGGCCTCAGCAGGTCATATTTTTCAATATTTCACTTTTGGAAACAACCCATCACAAGTAATCAGCCACGATTTGCCAAAAGTTGTCATCGAATGGATTGGATGTAATCTACGACTTATGACCAGGTATTGTAGTGACCGCTTGGTCGTTGCAGTCTCCTGCACACAAGGCATGAACCTTGAAGTTTCATAAGGTACAAACGATGAAGCACACTTGTTGGTAGGCTAGGGCCCCTAAAGTTCCTTGAACCATCCCTGCTCCTCCAGCCATTTGGAGCATTGGACAAGAGGCTACCATGTATGAGGCTTGTATAACTCTGTTTTATTTAAAAACAGTTGTCTTATAAATCTTCATTTTCAAATAAACCTTCACCTCTGCATTGTTGGCTCTTTAAAAGACCAGCTTTATTCTTTGGACCCTCTCTCTCTCCATTTACAGTACATTTGGCAAGATTCTTATAGTACATCTTATCAGCATAAGTAAGGTTGAAGAGACCGTCCCTGCCAAGTGTGAGGACATCAGACACACCCTGTTTGCACAAACTAAATTCTGTTGTTTGGAAAGGACATGGGGGGGGCATTTCTCTGCTCCTAAAAGAGTGTGGTCTTAATCAGAGGGTCATCTAGCTTAAATAAATACACCAATAAATAAAATACTGTGTACCAGACATGATATAAATCATGCACAATTTGCATAATCACGCAAAAAAACAAAGAGAATAATAGCTGTGCAGTCTTGATTTCATTTATAATCTCTTCAGATAGCTGTATATGGTGAAGTGGTATTTATTGAGTTGTATTAAAGACAAGACTCAATTGATTCACGGCTCTGGTGGCTCCTAGTTGAGAGGCAGCAAACTGGCAATATTTAGGCGACAGGAGTCAAACACAGCGCCAAGACCTGCCGAGACACAACACAGATCACTTCCAGTTTTCTCAGCACACAGAAATATTTAATGAATATGCTTGCAAGCTAGGATTTAGTTTCAGAGCACTTAATTATGGGTTATTTGAGACACTTTACTGTAAACACTGTCAGTGTTTTATTTGCTTGCGGTTGGTGGCAGCTCAGTTTTACTGTGCTTTAGGTCTCAGTTAACTGTTCATGAAAGTACCAGCCCCATAACGTCCTCCCTTAACGACTTGCATCACGAGGAGTCAGAGTGCAAACTGATAGCTCATGTTTGAAGCACTGGGGAAACACTGAGCTTTGAGAGACGTCAATGGAGAACATTTTAAAACTTGGTTAAGAACTGAGATTTAGCAATGCTGATCACAGATTCTTGTAGAGACACTGATTTTCAATAGTTTGGCACAAAGGTTTGACTGCATTTGTTTAAATGAGCTGCAGTACTGATGTTTACAAGAGCGTGTACCTCTTTAAAGATAACAAATATGAATCATCTGTGAATCCAAAATTCTGAAATTCCATACAGCTGTATTAGGCAGGATCACTGCAATCATTAATGGTTGAGTGTAATCTGCAGGTTGGCTTTGTGTCTGTAGCTCCTCTCTTCAGATGAGTACGGACAGATGCCCCTTTTTCATATATGACACAGGTCCAATCTCATATTTCCTTCCATTATTCACTTAGATTAGCTTTCTGTCCACCTGAAATGCTGTTGTTTTCCGGTCTACAATCACAAGACAGATGGAACCAGAGACTAGACAATTATGGAATTATTGATCAATAACAAAAAAATATGCTGCCTACTCCAGCTAAAGCCTAAGAGAATCTAAATGTGTGCCTTTTTCAACAGTTTAGTGTGCAGTTATCTATTATCATCCTGAACAAGGTCATGGGTTTTAAAACAATCCTCCTCTCTTGTTTTCTTAAAGGGCACTGCAAATTGTATGTGGCATAAACGATTCCCCTTTTTTCAGTTTTTTCAGTCAAAGAATATCAGGAGACCTTTATTGTCTAATGGTATAATTTTCTCAAAAATTATTATGAAACAATACAACTTTCCCACTTCCACACAAAGAAACCATTTTATACCATTGATGTTCTTAATACAACACAGCAGGCAACAAAGCTGCACACTTCACTGATTTCATTCTAAAATAATCACATCTGAAATGTATCTGAACAGTGATGATGACATCCAAATACAGTAGGTCCCAAGATGTCTGTCTGATACATCAGTTCTGCACTTTGGCCTGTATGCGTCACATAATCTCAGCAGACAGAGGAAGCGAGCTGAAACAGAGAGAGCTTGTTTTAGAAATGTCATCATTTGCATTATTTTTCTCTCAGATGCTGTATACATGTCATATTAACATGGCTTTCTTGTCTTTCCACAGGTGATGAGTGGGATTATATCATGTCTGAAGTACAGGGAACACTGGAGTTTTCTGTAGAGCTGCACAAGTTTCACAACGTGGATCTCTTTCAACGGGGGTAAGCGATTTATGTCCACTGAAATCACATTATTGAGACATGAGTTTGGTCATGAACTTGCCTTGCAACTGGCAAATCAGCAAACATAGATTTGTGTAAACAGTTTCTCCCATGTAATCCTTGACAGTTATTTTATACACTCAACACTCATAATACTTGTAGTCTAAAACAAGTTTATTTTGTTGTGTTAACTGTGTTTTTGATAAACTGGAATTTTTGTTATTTAACTGTTTTTTTGGGGGGGGGTTGTTTTGTTTTGCACACTAGGCTGAAACTTGAATTAAAAGGAGATTTTTTTTATACAGGTTCTAGCAATCAGATCTTAGTTGCTGCTAACGTCTTGCACACGTCTGTTCACACAGAGTTAGTCAACTATGGAGCAGCTGCTGTTGTTAAATACAGTAGGGTTGATCTTAAAATTTCCATAAATAAATTTAAACATGCTTTTGTACTCAACTTTATGCCAGGACTCTTCAGTTTAAAGTCATGCATCTGGCAGCCCTGCAAATATTTCAAAATAAAAACCAAACTGTCAGAGTTCTTTTACTTTGAAATTTGTTACAGGACATGTTGTGTTTGATTGATGCAAAGTACCCAGTATTTTCCAGTAAAATGTTTTCATTGGTGCTCCATGAGAAAAAGAGACCATGTTTATCCTGTCATGATCTGTCTGCTAAAAGATTAAATTCACTCACTTGGTCAGCTCACTGAAACCAGCTTTAATGACTTTTCCTCTTCAAATGGGCTGAAGTTAAGCTTTATTATGGTAATCCCTTCAGCTGAGTGCACTTAGTTAGATGTTAGTTTTCAGCACGTCCCATGTTTCTTTCAGGTAGCAGCACAGCCTTGATGTGAACACTAAACAGAATTGAATCCCAGGGTGATGCTGAAGTACGGTGAACTAAAACTTGTTTCATTACTACAGGACACACACACATCTTCAGTGAATGTGTAATGATCAATAGCTATCAGTGCAGCAAATTGGGAGGCCACACAGCTGCACACTTGAGGGCCCACATGTAGATTGATTGCATTGAAATAGACATTATATCTGCATTTGATTTATAAAGGAAGTAATAGCAAAAAGCACTTCCACTTTTCTGCTCATAGAGGCAAAGTCTTAGATCCTGTTCGGGCGTTAAAATCCACCCTGAGGCTGACATCCTTTGACCATCTGCACTTTTTTATCTTTGCTGTATGTCAAGATTTCTTTTTCAAAATAGTTACAGTAAAACCTATTTCATGTTACAGCAGCATGAGTAGAGCATTGATTCACTCAAGCTTCTCTTACTCCGAATATGAACATATCTAGCTGCATTTTATTTTTACATAAAAATGTAATGTCTTGACTGTCTTGTGAATAATCCATACAGAAATCAACCTCGGTCAGTAGCGCTGTTCTGTTTTCAATTTTCTTCCTATGAGTCCTCTGATGCTTCAGACTTGAATGAATTTCCTCTTTCATAGCAATAAAGTTCATCCTACCTTAAATATTAGCATCGTTAAATTACAGCATCCAGTGCTTATGCCATATGCTCATATGATACTAACAGAGATACATTACTATGTCTTTTGTAATTCATAATCAAAATTTGACCCTTGTATTTTAATAATTTTGCACCATTTGTAACATCCATGAAAAAATATTTAGATTTTGCTAGTCAAGGTTAGAATATGTTGATGTTTTTGGCCATAACTCAAGTTAATCATGTTAGCGATGACTTGATATAATTTACAAAATAGTTTAAAAAATGTAAGTGTGACTGTTGCGTCTTTATCCTCCCCCTTAGGTTCTACCAGGTTCGGGCAGGGTTGAAGATCTCACCTCGGGTGCCCCACAGGTTAATAGCGACAACTCAAGACAATGCAGGTAAGGGGAAAATAATTTTTATAGCTGAGCATGCACACGTATGCATAAAATAGATCTTTACTATTTTAATTTCTTTATTACATATCCTCAGTCTCCTTTAAGTGTTTTTTTTTATCTTTTCAGAATAAACCCTGTTTTGATGCATGAATGTAGACTTGGAGAAGTTTATTTAGAGTCTCCTGTTCATTCATAAATGGGCTTCATTGTTGCTCTTTGTCTCTCGTGGGGATTATGAATCTGCTGTTGCTTGTGTTGCATCTTGCTGTGTGTGGTCTTTTTGGATCAGCTTTCACTGAACTAAACCTCTTGCCATTTTATTCTCATCACAATAAAGAAGTTTAAGTTGATTTTGATTCAGTGAAAGCACGTGATCATTCAGGCTGTGGTACTCTTTTTTTTTTTTTTTTTTGGGGGGGGGGTTGTTTTACGTATGATTTAATATTTGTCTGTTTACAAAACAGAGGTGGACTGACTCTTATATCCAGTCCTCACTCTGCCCCTGTTGTGCTCACAACTACTACTGGTGAAACATAAAAATGAACTCAGACAAAATATTTTGAGAAATAAAGTTACAATAATTCTGTATCACTTTTGTGATTGCATCTCCTGTATGTTGACACAATTCCTCCCTTTGTAGTAGTTTTATTTCTCTGTGTTCCTTTGACATGTCATTATTTAATGCTTGTAGTGTGCCTCTTTGTCACCACTTATCTCACTTATTACTTAGTATGTGGTCACCTTTTTTGTCCTTCTGCTTATCAAGTTTGGACTTTTAGTCCTCTTACTTATAATTTGATAATAGTAGATAATAATAATTTAATTAATTTCTTTGTTGCTTTGTGCCTCTTTGGGTTTGCAAGTGTTCAAACAAGAAATGTTAAAAGTGACATCATTTTTTTTTTTTAATTATTTTTAGTCAGACAGACCTCAGCTTGTGCTTTGTCTGCCAGAATTTTAATAATTGGTTTAGGTTAAAAGCATCTTTTTTTATGTATTATTCTGCATCCCTTAAATACCCTCATCTGTATTATTGACACTGACTGTCCAACAGCTGAATTTTTAAAAATTTAAACCAGTTTTAGTATGAGAACTTTGCACAGGGGACCTTTTGTCTTGGTCTGAATTACACACATTGTTGTTGATCACGGTTGACTTTCAAGTCTAATGTGATCCTCATCACACACAAAAACATGCTCGAGACTGCAGTGGTCTCACAGATATACAGTACGTCAATTCTTAGGTGTATTTCTGACATCTGTGCATTTAGAGGTGCATCTGTTTCAGACATGGCTGACATAGATTGGGGCCATCCACATGTTCCAGGCAAAATAAAGCAATACTATACATTAAACATGCACTTTTTATGTCTTTTCTGACAGGACGGAGCACGTTCAAAGCCATTCATTGGTTCATATTGTTGGTAGACTGTACAGCAGCACAAACTTATCTTATCTTATCTTATCTTATCTTATCTTATCTTATCTTATCTTATCTTATCTTATCTTATCTTATCTTAGAGAGATAAACAGTTTGTCTCTGAATGTTCCAACAATATATTGTGTTTTCTGCCATTTCCCAGCTTCTACTGTTACCCAGCAGAGAATGAGAGTGGTGTGTGTGAATGTAATGGCCTCACCTTGTCTGTGTGATTTAGGTCATTTGGCTCTTAGGATTGACAGACTCACTCTGCAGAAAATACTGTAGCTTCCATTTATATGTTCCAGCATTAAATGCTAATATTGTGGTTTTATTTCATTTGGTTTTGATGTTAAACCAGTTCCAGGTTTAGCGTTTTATTCATAATTGGTGGTTAAACAATCTGTATAAGAAGAAAGCTTTTTGTAATCCTATCTATTTATACTTATCTTCTATGCTTTTTTGAAACCTGTCACTATTGCAAAACCAAAATGTATGCTTGCACCAGAACAACAACATGATTGTTTGATATACCGTATATCACAGTTCGGCTGTTAAACATATGGTCGGCTGCTGGGAGAAAAGCCCATTTAAAGTTAAGATGTTTAGAACAGGAAATACTAAAACGTAATTAAAAAACAAAAAAAAACTATAGGCTACGCTATGCATTTTCAGCCTTATAATTGGACCCATTAATGGTGATTATACAGTGGTTTTGCGTTATTTTGTGGCCAAAACATTTAAGTTTAATTATTTTCTCCTTTTAAACTTAAGTAATTTCATTTAAGGTTTTTTTGTATGGCTTAATTGAAATTCCTGTGGATAACCAGCAACCAACGGGGTAAAAGATACTTCATGTATTTTTTATTTTATATCATTTAATTTCTTAACAGCCTATAATAACTTGCAGATGGTCTGTATCATAAAAGATTCCCCAGGTCTCATCTTCTGTTGTAGTCGTATGTTGTGGCTCCATATTTTCTGGGCCTACACAAGTGTTAAAATCTGGATCCCTGGCAATACAGGAAGCAGTTTGAGTGGCAATACTTATCAAGGCTATTTTTAGCTCGCAGTGACAAGAGCAATGAGTGCATAGTGTGATCAAGCTGCACGTGTGTAGCCCACGCGTTCATGTTTTTTAATTGTATATGGTCCTGACTGTCATTATGGTTAAGCCTGCAGCTCCTGTGGTTTGTAAAGGATAGTGTTTGAGGTGAATATGTCGGTTTCAATGTTCTCGCAGCTACAGTGGAGCTGTGCATGTATACATGGTGCACATGCATACATGCACGGTGGCTAATGTATGGCTTTTTTGAAGGCAATGAGTCTGATTCTGACTTTGACAGTTTCCTCCTGAAACACAGTGAGAGAACTCACAGCAACAGCAGCCTCTCAATTTAGAATGAATGCTGAGGTTGATAAAAAGAAAAATGATTCAAATAACAGTGTCTTTTCTCTCTGTTTATATAAAGTGTGATAAATCCTGGTGTTCAACATGATGCCAGGTGGGAAGGAGAGATTCTTCCACCTGGAGGAGACCTCATCACAAAACAAAAGTTTTGTTATCTGATTGGTACATCGGTGCAGCGTTTACATGCAAATAAATGTAAGTCAAATAAGTCAGTCAATTTACTGGTAGCACAGGAAAATGAGAGGTATCACTAAAACTGATTTGCTGTGTGTGAATAGAAGATTGAAATCAATAAGATGTTTGTGTTGTAATCAATATTACTATACTAATGGATCCCTTGACTGTGTGTATGAAAGACTGATCACTCGTCGTGAAGAATGACGCTATCTCCCTCAGTTCCATGGAATATTTTAAGCGAGGCTACACATGCTTGTATTCAAAAGATGAATTTGATATTAATCTTCTAATGTTGCAGTCAGAATCAAGGAAAATCTATCTGTTTTTGTTTGTTTGTTTTTTTTCAAAAAAATTCTAAACATTACTGCCAGTAGAGAATTTCACATAATAACCTGGGTAAATTGAAGCCATGTGGATTCACCTTCCACTACATATCTATTTCAAGCAGATACTACATATTGGCATGGCTAAATGCAGATGGATGGATTATTATTATTATTAGTATTTCTGGTAACGCATTTCTACATAACAGCTAGTTCCACAGAAAGGAAACCCCTAAATAAATGACTTTTTTGCAGAGTAGAATCTGAAAATTACCGTTTTTCAATTTTTAATATGCCAGGAAGCTCTGAGGTTGTTGAAGCTGCATCTAGTAGATATTTGTGGACACAGAATGGGCTAAAGGCATCCAGTGACCTTATACCCACAGTGTACACTGTTTGTGAACTTCTTAAACATGTGCTTTATACCATGTGCTGCAGCCACTGTTATACTAGTAGGCATTCATGTAGTAAATGAGGAACACATTGTATTCACATTGTAGTTGGAAGGCTGTGGCCCTCCCCTTCCTTTTGAAACCCCTACCACAAGGACCTGTGCTAAGCCTTTATACAGGCTGAATCCTGTTTATGAATACACCAGCCAGCACTATACATTCACCATACACTGACATGGGAAGTAATCCTTTAATATAATCCCTACTTCACTGTGAAAGTGGGTGCTTGACTCTTCTGTACCCTTTACACAAATGAATTTTGTGTGAATCACCATGCCACACATTCTACTGAAGCATTTTATATAATAATTTTATGCACAATTGCAAGGTGAGGCTCAAGTCAGGGAGTTAACTGGTGGAATGGGAGTGCAGTTTATGGTTAGTGCAACTGCACTGACTAATATACGCCCCTAATACTAATAGTATCCTGAAGAGCAAGTGTGTGTCAGGATGTTTGTGTGTTTCACTAATAGAGAGTCACCAGTGCACACACACTTACACACATGCAGCAGATGTGGAGCACCAGAGGCTAAAAACAGATTATTTCCAGCACTCTGTGGACTAAAGCTAAATGGAATTTCAGCAGGTTTTTATGTGCAGGATGTGATAACTCACCTATATCCCCAACACCTATAAAAAAATGTCAGATAGGGATAGTTTTGATGTGTTTCTGTTCTGTTACGTGCATTGTAAATGTAAACACAAGGCGTAAAATATATCAAAGAAGAACAGGAAGAACAAGAAGTATTAGTCCTCTGTAGTTTTAGCAAGTCATAGTCACCTTCATAGGAAATAAAAAAAAACACACACTTTACATTACAAACAATTTTTACAGTATATGTGCCATACAGTAGACACAGAAAATCTAAACCAATCAACTCAAGCTTTTTTCAAGGTCTCATCACTTATTCTCCTCTGGCTCACAGTGCTATGTTTAATCAAGAGAATTTTAGAGGCATCACCTCCAACCAGGCTCCTATTGGATGAAACCAACTCTGGTGTCCACTTTATTTATTTTCTACTTTCCTCTAAACAAGAACTAATTTACAAAATTGACATCATGTTTTGTTGAAAGAGACCCGCAACTAAGGACTGAGACCATTAACTCTTCAGAAAACGATTTACATACATTATGATTGTGTATGTCTGTGATCATGTTATGCTGCCTTCTTTTCCAGGTCACACTTGGAAAAAAAAAGATTTTTCTTAACACAAGGCTTTTACCTTGTAAAATAAAGGATATATATGTATAATAAATTATTTTATATTTTTTTGCAGCAAACTTCAGTTCCTTTTTCAAACAACAGAACTGCTCATTTCCTTCACAGGTAAAACATGCAGAATAATTTGTGATACTGATATTATTTATGAGAGAATAATATCAGACTAGAGTCTAATCTTTAGTCAGGGGGCGGAATCCCAGGTCAACACAAATAAACATGCAAAAATGAAAGTAGTCAAACTGGACTGACTGTGAGGAGGTAGCGCTAACACTGAGCCGCTTCTCCATCTATACACACGGTACATCCTCACAGGGATTATGCCGTCTCTGACACATTCACCAAGCCTTTGACAGCACCCCCAATTGTCTGTCAGAAAAGAGCAGCAACCTCAGCAGGAGATTTCAAAGACTTCTCACAGCTCGCTGCTGGGTGCCAAGTCAGCCTCAGTGACTGCAATTCTACCTGGTAAGAAAGGCACTATAGTGGCAAAGAGAAAATATCATAGACAGAAAAGATAAGAAATGAGAGATGAAGAAAACCATAGTGTGCATAGTGTGTTTAGCCTACTATGCTTTTTAGCCTGGTTTAATCTGTCATAAGCGATACATCAATTTGATTATTTCATTATTTCCTGACTATTTCAAGTTGTCCTTTTTGCACTTTATGTAAATTATGATTATGAATTAAATGAAGTATAAAGAAAACAACCAGCCTATAGGTGCAGCTTATTATCTTACAAAAATCACTGTGTTCCAAATACAAATACATGGACATTACACAGAGTTGAAGCAAAAACATTTATGATTATGATAATAAAAATCTTCGAGATTAGACTGTCAAATGTGTTCATGCAGGTTACATTGGTATGGCTGCTACTAATAATGGCTATATTAGCTCATTTAGAGGCCATGCTTGCTGAAGATATGCCCCTTTGTTATTAAGTTTGTGTCATTATGGTAAATCTGAACAAAGAATGTCAAAAACAAAGACACAAAATGACATATTTGAACTTACTGATGGTGGCAGCAATGGATCAGCCACGCCTGCATCCTGCAAGCTAAAATCATTGGCTCTGTGGACTGTGGTGTTATTTACAAAGTGACAAACTTCATTTTCCATGTTTGCAAATAAAAAATGTAAATAAATTTTTCAATAAAAAAAACAAACATTTATTGGAATTTTCTTAATTTGTGATGTTTCTTCCTTGAGAATGGGGTAGGGGGATTTGGGCCGAATAAACATTATACATATCATTATATCGTAATTTGCTGTGAGCATCATAGTGGCTCCTCCACTACAGTAGTGACCAGATTATGGACAGGTGAACATAAGGTCTCGCTCTCTTCCTCGCGCTCCTTCCTCAGGGCCTTATATTTATTAATCAGTGTTACCACTCTTTTTGCAAGAGGCTTGGTTACGATGAAGCTGTTGACTTTGTGTTTGACTCTTTCCATATATGACTTTGAGGCCATTTCTGTTGTAAGCTTTAACAATCCTTCATATGCTTCTTGGTAATGGCTTTTTAAGTCATTATTGTAGACACTCATAATGAATGTGCCTATGGGGGTCCGAGTTGCATACGTCTGAGGGTCTGTTGAGTCTTGGATACGTTGCTCTATTTTCCCATCCATAATCTTTCTTTTGGCTTCCAGTAATCTCAGTGACCTGTCAAATTCATCATGGATCTTCTGTTGCCTGATCTCCTTGACTTTTTGAAGCTTAAAGTATTTTTGTTCGAGTTTATCATTTGTGACCTCATTTTGGGCCTTGTTTCGCTGCAGCACTAAGTCCTTCAGCAGTGCAAGACGGACCGTCTGCATGTTCTGGATTTCCTCTTTCATGAAAGTCCATTCTTTGGCCTCCATTTCCTCCATCATAAGCTTTCTCACGTCGAGCTTACTCGAGTCATCTGGTGGAGGAAGGCTGGCCTCCCAAGCTCGCCTGGCACGTGCACGCTCAATCATCTGCACTTCTGCCATTCCTGCAGGCAGACCCTGACCCCAGGTCAACGTTGCCAGCTGCAGGAGCTCTGGCTGAGTTATCCCAGGCTCTGTCACATACTCAGGGGTATATGGGTCTGTCTGTGTTTCACTTTCCCTGTAGTCTGTCTGTACCCCCACTGTGAAGTGGGTTGGCTGTTCCTTACCAGCCATCTCTTGCAGGGTCTATTTGTGTTGCCCCACGTGTCCTTGCAAGGGACAATCTGTAAACACAGCAGCAGGGTCCTTTGTCTCTTCTTCTTCAGTCCTCTGCTTTTACATTGGTCCTTGTGGAAGTTTTTTTGTTGGTTCTTTTTTGTTATTTTCTGGCAGGCTATACAGTGAGCGGTGCAATGCTACCCTTTACAGGCAAAAATGTTACTGCAGTTTAAATTTTTTTAAACACACTTCTTCGAATAATTTACAACAGATTGTACACAGAGCGTAATGCTGCCCTCCACAGCTAGTTCTTATTTACAGTTCGAAGTTCATTCACACAACTTTGAAGTTCTCCACCTCAGCATAGCCTAAAAGCCCTTCTGTTTTGCTTAGTTATAGTGCTGCTTCCTACTCAAATGTGCAAAGTGATATGGTGATGTCATGATATCATCATAAAAAATTCCTTTGAAATATAGGATTCCATGGTTTATGACAGTATTCTAGAGACAGAAGAAAGAACTAGTGCTAAATTCGTTGCAAATTCCATAAAACACCAAGAATAAGTATTTCATTTGGAATTCTGTTTTGTTTTTTCAACCATACAATTCATAAAATCTAAAATAAGAATTTTATCTTGTTTCCTCTACCATCTGGCATGACAATTAACTGTTGCATCACAACCAACTATTCTGAGTATTTTTAAGCTGCATCACAGTTCTTTTCTTTCAGCTCAATCAACAAATGTTGCAAAATCAAACCACCTATTATTAATAGCCTGTTTTTTATTTGAGTTCCCATAACGTCAGAAGTAAAGAACAGATTTGGATGAAAATGCCTTGGCGGAGGTCTTTGACTGCTTTTAAGCATGTACCATAGGCTTCCCTAAAAGGCTGGATAGCTGATTCTTGTATTTGCTTGTTGTGAGTAAACTTACTGTCACAGAGGGAAAGTTGTTTCTGCTTTGACATCACATCAGTTCTTCACTGACAGGTGATTCAAAGGCTTCACCATCAGGACTGTTTTCCTCACTCAGTTTTGGCTGTTTTAACTGTTCCTGCAGAGACTTTTCATCCAGGTGAATAGTGAGAGGAGGTGTGCTGAAGAAAGGGGGAGGTTTGCTGTAGAGGTTAAAGTCGTCATGGCGCCATCTCCAAAGCAATCTGTCCCTTGACAGTGTGGGCTTCATTATGTTGGCATGAAGAGTGTGCTCTCTCCATGGCCTTCTCAGTTCTTCCACACGAGCATCATCTGGGTGTTTGGGATGCAGTCTAGCCCCATCACTGCTAAAATTTGTGAACCAAACCTTGGAGGGAGGTGCAGAGCTGGCATCATCTTCTGGAGTCACATCTCTAAGCTCCACTGTAGCGCTGTGGTACTGCTGACTATAGGTGAACCTCCGCCCTGGTGCCTTAGCCATCTCTTTCTGGAGCAGCTCCATGGCTAGCACATTTGAGTTGAAGGTCTGGATGCTGTAGTTATGTGCTGGCTTGTTTGCATCATGATCAATCGTTAATAGAGTGGCCTTTGGTTTCTGAAACTGCACACTCAGGTCTTTCACCAGTTGAATATGTTCCTTATTGAAGTCCCTGTAGTGCTGGAATGGCATTTGCTGGCACTTGTGTTTCCATCTGATATATTCTCTGTTTTGGTTGTCGAGAGGCATTTTTCTTTTCATCCTGACGGGCCGAGTAGGGAAGTTTATTTTAGTGTTTGCTCTGGCTTTTTGCTTCCAATCCACAGCAGATATACCGCATGTTTTGCTAATGCTGATAATCATGTCAGCTGATGGGAAGAGGTTGTACTGCACCACATGTTTGAGTTGTGTCACTTGGCACAACTGGCTTAACTTTGATAGTGCTTGAAAGCAGGATTCAGGTACATTGCCCCTGTTGTAGACCAGGGGTTTTCTGGTTTGTAGTGAGAGAAATAAATAAATGGGACTCAGACTCATATCTAATGAGTCATAGATACGCTGAAAGAAACTCAAATTAGAATTGTAGAGGACAATCACCTTCTCCTCTTCACTCCCACTTAGCTTTATGGAAACGGCCTCCCAAAGTCTCCTCACTGCTTTACCTTTTAGCCCTTCAAGGACAAAGATGTGTTTCCTTTTGTCTAGCACATGGAAACCAGTAATGTAATCCAGATCCTTGCTTCTGTCACGCTTGAAATACGCCAGGTATTTAGCATTTGATAAGGATATCTCTATATCTTCCAGCGAGTGTGAGTCCAGGTGAAAGGCTGATGCATTGATTTTGAGGATCTCTGATCTTAGTGTGGACATTGTAGAAAAGTTGTTACAGTGAAATAGGTAGGTGATGCGCCCAAATGGACCTCCATATGACTCACTGCCATCATCCTTAGCATGTAGTGGACAAGCTATCTCAACCTTGACTTTAAGTTGTGAATTGGCAGCATAGTAGTGGCCCTGTGGCATGGGACCACTGGTGTCTGTCATCCTCCATGCATTTATCTTTCTGTCGAATAAGGGCGAAGGGCCACATTTGATTGGTAAGTTCACCTTCAGGCTTTTCTTACCAAGTAGTAGCTCAGATAGGTTTAGACTTGCAATACCATAGGAATTGCAAACATTCATTTCATGTTTGAAAGTTGCTGTCCTCTGGATTTTTGGTGTTCCAGGTGTTTCCTCCAATTTCCTGTCACGATCGTGAACCTCTATCTGCAGAGGTGAACTGGCAAGAAAATTTTGGAACTCATGAGGAATCATCAATCCTGTCAGGATGACATTTACATCTCTGAAGTAGATTTTGGTCCCATGCTTGTATTTTTTTGTTTTGTACATACTCAAGTTATGGAATTTGTACTGGCAATAGACAGGCCCGCATTTTTCCTGTAGGACATGAAGAGGGACTGGGGATAAAGGCATGGAGGTTGCTGACACAATCGTGATGACCAGTGGATTAAGTTCAGCTTTTAGTTGGTCTGATAGTAAAGCTCTGTCCAGAGAGATGTTGATCATTACCTCAAAAATATTTGAAGAGCAAACCGGGAAGCACTCAGTTACTGAAGTGTCACCTGCCAGAAAAAACATTGGACTCACTTCAAATGTTGGGGCACCATACTTTTTTATTTCCGCGTAGTCACAAGTATCAGTTTTGGTACTTGCTGTCACTTGTGGAGCCAACTTCTTATCCATTTCTAAGCTCGCATCTGAATCAGACTTAAAAAATATATCATCTTTGTGTCTTTTAGATATGTTAAACTTATTCTCACAAGAGGCTCTTAGCTTGTTAATCATAGTCTCTATGTCATCACATGTGTTTATTGCATTCTCTGATTGTGACAATTTGGCTTTCTCACAAAAGGCCTTGAAACACACTTTGCTCTCTCTGTTCCATATCTTCAGCTGGATCTTATGAGGAAGTAGACTGATCAAGAAGTGTCTGTTGACTCTGACTTTAATACTGTGGGTCCAACCAACCCAGGTCTGGTCTCCTTCATGCATTGTTTGCAGGATCTTGAAGTCATTGTCTTTGTGCACTTTTGCTATTGGCCCACACATTAGTAGATCCACTTTGGTTGTCTCTGTATCACCAGGCAATAACTTGTATTCAATATGATAGCACCTCTGCCGTTTATGGCCTTTTGTCAAGGGAGTTGATGTCTTGTCAGGAGCTGGTGGGATGTCCGCTTCCTCTCTTGGAACAGCAAGGGCAATGCCAACTGTCCATGTAATGTAATATGAGCCATCATCTGTTTGTGATGACCTACCGGCTCTGGTCTTTGTCTGTAACTCCTCCATCAGTAACATCTGGCTGTGACTCCCAAATGTCTGTTGTAGACATGTTGGCCATGAACTCTACTGTAAAATTTTCCCTTTCGTATTTTAAACCTCTAGATCAAAGACATTTCATGATGACATCGTCAAGACATCACCACACTTCTGTCTGCAACTCTTGCTTTGAGAGAGTACAGTGTTGCAGCCTTGTATAATAGGGACCTAGTAATGTAATGAAGACATACTCATGGATGGAATGAAGAGAACTACTATGAAAGAGAACAGGAAAGAAAGAGGAATTTAAAGAAGGCAGTACTGGAACATTATGGATGCCAACTTCCACAAAACACTACCAACCAACCACGGTGGGGAGAGATAGTAATGCAACATTCTTACCATCTACAGCAAGAGCCTTGTTCTTACTGTGGTGTTTGTGTTTGAGGTGACCATGACAGCCCTAATCCATGGTATATGAAATGGATTGTGATATTGTTATGTGTGAACGTAGCCTGTGAAGTACATCCAGATGTGATGAGTGCAATTGTATTTGGCTTTAACTTTTATCTTTTTGTTGAAAACTGGTGTTTTAATAAAAGTTTTGACTGTTTCCCCCTAAATTTTCCCAAATCTTTTCAGGGTGATGATTTGTCAAGTGACTTTTCATATTACACATACTTCCCATGTGTAGATCACTGCAGTGCAGTGTAAGCATGTTGTTTTTGTTTGTCATTTATGTACTTTTTACGGAAATATCTTTGCACAAGTTTCAAAGTCTCAGAATACAAACTCGGATTCTTCATGAATGTAATGTTTTGTTAATTTGTTAATACATTCAAATGTCTGATCAGGCCTTTCCATTTATTGGTACATGTTTAAAATCTGAGCACCCACCACAGCTTGTATTTACCGCATCATGAAAGGCCTAGATTTACTTATACTGATGATGATCAGTGTATTTCTGAGACAAGTCCATCAATACTTATTGGTTTGAATATCCATGTATACTTTTCTTCATGTTGTGACTGTTGCAGTTCAGTCAGTCAGTGATGCTACGTGTATCTCTAAGTTGACATTTTTGTTATTACTGTTGTTGTGTATGCTGTTGTGTTCCATAGGAGAATGCAGCTTCAGCTCTGCAGGGGTTTATGATGGCACCGTGTTCAGCCGGATATTTCAGATCCT
The DNA here is from genome assembly GCA_016785285.1 of Brachirus orientalis. Lineage (NCBI taxonomy): Eukaryota > Metazoa > Chordata > Actinopteri > Pleuronectiformes > Soleidae > Brachirus > Brachirus orientalis. The sequence continues at coordinate 396,157 of JAFBJR010000113.1, read as the reverse complement.
TTACAGAAATGAGGAAATTGCAGTGAATGACTGTATGGTCTTCAAAGTCCACCTGCTACTGGACGGAGAAAGGGTAAGTCATGTTGGTGACATTTCCTACTTACACACACACCAAACACATGTCATGCACACAACAGGGAATCCCATTTGTGTGGCTGTACGGTGCCTGACAGATCACTTTTTTCAGAGACCCTGCTTATGTCTTTACATCCTATTAAATTGTTATTAGTTAATGCATTTTATCATTCTCTGTTCCTCCACACACATCCCCATTCCCCGCATCTGAACAAAACTGCATTCTAACATAGAGCCAAAGATGTGGAAAATAAATAATACCATTATGCTAAATAAAGAAATAGTAACACTACCCTGTCATGCGGCAAGTTGACTGGTTTACTGAATATGTTACAGTATATTTAGTAGATTTTCAAACCTAAAGCTGTCAGCTGTCAGAAATGGTTTTCAACAATAACTGATGATTCTCATTTTGTTTGGTGCAGCAAATGTTAGCATGAAAAAATATTAATCTAAGTCCATAGAGTGTTTGCACATTTATGTCAGTTTGTACGCAAGTCTATGAGAAAGTGAATGCATCTATAACATGATCTTTCCTCAAAAACATTTTCTTAAGGAGTATAATGTTCCCATTGACACATAGACAATAAATCTGTGTTTTTTGGCTTATTGATGTGATTGACAGCTACTGTAGAGCTTTTCCAAAGTTGCATCGTTGCAGGTGCAGGTAGACCTGCAGCAGATGAGCTCTCACTCAGATCCATCTCCACCCTTCCAATTTTAGTCCACTAAATTTTATCACATTTGTATCATAGCTTAAATATTAAGGCAGGAAAAGTAATTTTGTCAAATCAAAATTACAAATTAGCTGAAACAACATACCTACAGTAATTATTAATTGCATAGCCTGCAATTTAGGATATGCGTTATGATCAAGTGGCAACAGGTCGTGAGAGCGTGAACTCCCAATTTTAAGCCTTCTGAATCATGATATGGCCGGTACCAGGTTGACATTTTGCAACTGGAAGTTCAGAGACATGACCTGCAACCAGACTCCAATTGGATGATACCTGCTGTCTATCATATTGGTGTCCCCTCATGGGAACATCATTTACATAATTGGCATCACAGAAGAAGAAGACCAGAAAGGAAAAGACAAATAAAAGACATGACTGAGACCATTTAATCCTCAGGATTCTTTTTGTTTTTGCTGTTATTTTAGCAACTGGCGGAGTCACCTTCTAGTGGCTTTTCAATATATCAGTACTTTCTGTCTTGCCTCCAAGAAGCTCATTCTTTTTATATACCATCTATGTTTGCTAGGCTTATTTGACACAGAGTTTGTGCTTTACTGTTAATACTGTTTGATGGTATCTCATGTGGTAGAGTATGTGGTACATTTTAAAGTGAATGTTCAACTGGAGCTTGTCTTAAAAGAAGTTTCTTACACTTTTATTTTAAATATAGTCTCAGCTGCATCATTTTTTCTGTTCTCCATCTTATTGTCTCTCCTTTCTCACTTACATCCACCCACATTGCTCACTGGCCAACAACTAAACTTACCCCACCCCAAATGCAGAACCTCTTAGCGAAATTATGTTCCCATGCACATCTTATATTCCCCTACTCTTGATTACTGTTGTCCACTGCCAGAACTGAAAGCTGGATGAACTCTAATAGAGTGTTCCAGCACTTCAATAACAAATTATTATGATATCAAGATAATAAAAAAAATTAAACACTGATTCTTTGAAACATATACTGCAGAAGAATATGTAGAATCCACTAGGAATAATTAAAATAGCCACCAGGGTGATTAACAGGTTAACCCCCTAACCTTATAGACAAACCATATGAGCATTGCTGTGGAATGTTTGAGTTTAACATGGTGTCTGTCTAAATTAACATTCTTAATTGACAAGTGCACATTACCCATGGACCCGACTGCCCTTGTTCAGCTCAAATGATCAGGTGTGAAAACCTGTTGGACAGTTACTGATGTCTTTTCAAGGTTTTACTGTGGACAAAATCACTCTGCCTTTTTCTCTTTTGACCGAAAATTGATCATTGGTGACATCGATGAGACAGACTGGAGGTTGGGATGTGGAGAAGTTAAGATGGCCCCTCTCAAAGCGAATCGTCCTCAGTGAGAGTCGAAGCTCACTCATTGACATCACTCTACTCCATCCCTCATTCCTGTACTACTGTACATCTACTGCATACTATAAAGGACTGGATTAGTGCAAAAGGACATGTGTTTTACATTTTGTGCTCCTAATTTTATGTGGCGATATTGAGACAGGAGCCTAAAGGCATATCAAATTTCAGCTTTGAGCTCACCCTAAGGCTCCCTGATCATTAACCTTAAAGAGGTTACCTGCTGCCGACAGTTACAGATCTTATGTACCAAAATAGCTCCTCGTGTCCCTTGTGTGCACTGGTATGTATGTGTAATCAATCAGAACATCAATATTGGGCAGATCTATGTGTTTACTGTATGTGTGTGAGTGTTTTTTGGCTGAAAGACAGGAAGAAGAACTGTACATAACCTTGACACGTACATCTTCAAAAGACTCATTTACATGCCATGTTGGCTCCACCTTTGTGTGATCATACCTTTTTATTTCCTCCACTTTTTGTTCATATTTAAATCAGCTCTCTGTACTACACGTGTTGAATCACTCTCGCTGAACACGAGAGTGATTCAGTCGTGACAATGAATAAAGAGAAAGGCAGAAATCTAGTTTGTAGCTCACAACGAAAAAAACATAAGCACACATAAAACGTTGGGCTATAAAAGGCTGTATAGTAAACACCAGCATTCATCTATAATCTACTGTATTTTCTGTATATCCCCCAAACAAAACCACCCCCACTTCATTGATGTTTGAAGTGCTGATGCTGCTCACTAAAAGAAAAACACAAATAATTTATAAAGTGTTCTGAAAGCACATTTTTACACATGATATCTTTGAAATAGATAATTATAGGAGAACCACGAGAGACGCACATGATTCTTTCCAGGGCGCAAACACAGTGTGGTCATCCCTCCACACAAGTCATTTGACAAATACCAAACACACAAACTGGAATTCAAGCTCAAACATGAAACACTGTAGTAGCAGTGCTTGTCTCTGTAATGTAGTCTTAAATCATCTTGTTTTGTCTCTCCTCTCCCTGCAGGTGGAGGAAGCTTTGAGTGAGGTGGACTTCCAGTTGAGGCTGGATCTTCATTTTACTGACAATGAGCAACAGTAAGTTCTGAGAGCATTTTGGGGCTGTTTGCACGCAAAATAAATAATATTTAAACTAATTATATATACATATATACGTATATATACATATATACGTATATATGTATATATATACGTATATATGTATATACATATACATATATACGTATATATATAAATAACTTTCCAATTTAAACAAAAAAAGGGCACAATCGCTAACTCATAGTCATCTTTGTTGTGCCTGAAATACATGATTGCACTATGTTTGATTTTCTTGGGGAGGAATAGCAGAAATGGTAATTTAGCATTACTCTTATTTCTGTTGAAGAAGCTCTACTCTATTATCCATTATTTGTGCAAGTGCAGCTCGTGTTATGTAGTGTGTTTCTGACATCAAAGTCAGTGTTTGAATGTCTGTGTAATTGTAGTGCTTGTCAACACCACAAAAGACTGAATTATAAAGCACCTTCTCTTTATCCTACCTCAGACTCCAGAGGACAGGATGCAGACTTTTACTTTCTTTTAGAGCAATGACAAAAAAAATGAACCTCCAAATAATGAAATTAGATCAACATTCCCATATATTGGTAAAAAGCCTGAAAAAAGAGAAAGACAGACAGCACCAATTTTAGTTTCAATGTTATCTTTGTGTTTAATATCTATACAATACATACAGTATATTATAAATTCATATTTGAAAATATTCTTTAGTGCTTAGTGCTTTGAATCTGCATTATCTGCAGTTTGTATCAGCACTCAGTCCCCGTTTAATTTAGGTTTTTGTGTTAACACATCATTACCCAAATGTGTCTCTTCAAGTGAACTCGGGGAAAAGAGACCAAAGACTGAGCAAATAGGAAAAGCAAGCACTCACATCCATGGTAGATGCGTTAAAACATACTGTATCTCTCATTCCTTCCACTTCTCAGGCTGGCAGAGATCCTGACTGTCCCGCTGATCAGCAGTCGTACCCTCAGTCTCCACTTCCACCCACGCAAAGGCCTCCACCACCATGTCCCCGTCATGTTCGACTACTTCCACCTGTCAGTCATCTCTGTCTCTATACATGCCTCACTGGTTGCCTTACATCAGCCACTAATCAGGTAAAGAGGGGGTTTATTGTGAAGGGGAAGCATATGACTGTTATTTATTTATTTTTGTTATTTTACTTCCCAGCCCTAATTCAGTCAGCATCATAATGTCAGTCTACAGCCATGCATTACTGTACATACTGCACATTACACAGCACTTTGCTAATTGGACCAGTAGCAGCTCCTGGCTGTCTGCTACTGTCTCTACGTCCACACACACACAAACACACACCCTAATAGTTTGTCTCTGCACGTGTCCTTCCTGCTCTCTCTCTCTCTCTCTCTCTCTCCAGCTTTGGACGTACAGGGAAGGGCTCCTGGCTCGGCAAGAGTTCACCAGAGAGCGCCAGTGACCCATCTGCCATGTCAGTAGAGAACCTTGTGTTTGGCACTGGCTACTGTAAACCTGTCATCTCTGAGGTATGTCAAACTGAAAGTGCTCAGTGTCATTGGAGCACAAAGTCAAGGAGAGTCAACTGCCATTCGAAGATCAATAACAGCTCAAAATGAGCGGGTATTGTCCCCATCCATCTTTATTTATTTTTTTTAATTTTTTTTTTTTGGGGTGGTAGAATGTAAATGTAGACCGATGGCATAAATATGATCTTGGATCATCCGCCATTGGATTTAGACGTGATATGTTTTGTCATGTCCCACTGAGGCTGCCAGTTTCAGCCAGTTTCAGCCTGAGAGCTGATGAGAGAGTGATTCAGGTCTGGATCATGGAACAGTATCCGCTGTTTGTCTGTGGAGTTCCAGAGACAGAAACGTTAATCCAGCCAGCATAATTATTAATCAGCTTTGGTTACTTGGGGCCTTATTATTTTTTTTTACACTTTTATTACCTAGACACATTGCAGCAGGTGGACTATCTAATCACTCTCATTGTTCACATGAGAGTTATTTTAGGAAGCCGCATAGACAAACTATGCACATAATTTGCTCTTGTTTGCACTGACTGGTGTAATGTTTTAAATCAGTATTGTTTAATTCCTATTCCTACCAACAAGCATTATTTGAAACTCTGTTGTAATATTTCCATTCTATGCACTACTGTACATACTAATTTTCCTGGTTATTAGACTATTAAAATAAAAGGTTGACAATTTTGTTTGGAGTCTCAGTAGTTGACAAGATCCTGTTATTGCTTAATTACCAATGTCTATCTAATATTAATCTAATGAATAACATAATTCAAAATATTTATAAAGATAAATATCATAAATGCAGCTAAAAGAAATGTAAAAACAATAAGCTAATAAGTGAAACAAATCTTACAGAATGTACAGCACATATAGTTGTCGTGATGATAAGCATGTAGAATAAATATCACTGTGCAAATTTGGATTTGGATATAGTTTGTGGCTAATCAGCCTCAAGCAAAGCTGCATTTGAATGCATTTTCTTACCTTTCAGTTGTCAAAACAAAATGCTCATATGTGGCTTCGGACACAGTTATAGTGTTTGAGAAAATATGTACTCCTTTCACACATCTTACTGCAATAGAAAAAAGACTGGAGTTTTCCTCCCACCTGTGTTATGAACTATTAATAATGATTTATAAAGTGTAAAGTGTAAACAACGGCCTTTCTTTTATAAAGTGCTGCCATCAAGAATACTTACAGATGAAAACTATGTCAAACAGTGCAATTTAATTCTTATGTACAGTACTCGTTCTTTATTGTTCTAATGCTAAAACAGTATTCTGCGATGATAAGCTCGTAAGAAGGAATATCACTTTGCAGTGGTGATATAGCTTATGCCTAATCTGCCCCAAACACAGCTGAATTTTAATGTATTTGTGGTTTGGCCTTGGGAAATTGTTGTGGTCCATATGAACATCTGCTGTTTGTGCTCTTTGATACATTTTACTACAAATGTCAGAAGTAAGTGCAAATCCCACCAGTACCTGGTGCTATAGAGTGAGCCAGTATCTTGAATAAAATCATCTCTTGTGTAGTTTTTTTTGTTAGTGCGTTTGCCAAGTAATCATAGTGTGTGTACAGTTGTAAAGCTGTGGGTTCCCTTTTTTCCCGTCTTTTATAACATGCGTCTCTCGGGTCTCTGGGGACGTCACAGTCCTTACTGTAAATCTTAATGAGCGCCCCAGTTCCCCCCCCTCCCTCCTCCTACTGGTTTTTACTTCTACCCCTGGCTGGGCACTTTAGTAAGACTTGTGTTTAGCCAAGCAGGGGTTTTTCGTTTGATCACAGTAATGAGCTCTGCTCACAAGCGCCACGTACCCCATAGCTGCAGGTGAGATTTGCACTCAACGCCTTCACCTTTATTTATTTAGAGGGTTTCACCTGCGGCTACACTTCATTTTCAGCCCTTTCCCTTTCAACGTTGCGTCACGTCCTCTGAGTCTTGGTTGTTATTTATGAAAAGGAAAATATGCCTTTTCTCTTGATTTCTCTTGGTCACATCTGTAACACCTTAAATTCATTAGTAAAGGTGACACTGATGCTGTTAGAAGTGAGACACCTCAGAATCTGGGGTTGTAAAAAAAACACAGTTCTGAGGGAAATCAGAAATCCTGGCATCTTTGACTGTAGACACCACAACATGCTGTGATGTTGAACTAGAGGTGAATAGAAATCGCAGTTACAAACAAAAGCAGAAATTCTCATGTATCATACTCATGTAATGAGTATGATTAAGACTGGGCACTGTTGTTTCACAAAGAGAAACAACAGTTTTTCACTTAATGTCTAGTTGGTATAGAAAAATAGCCATTTTCTTTGCACTTTGCTCACAGACTTATCCTGGCAGGCCGCTATAAAGCTGAAGAGAATTATGAAAGTAAACATACAGATGTTCCTTCCTGGATTGGGTATACTGCAGCCGCGGCAATTACAGAGCGCACACGGGTATGATGATAGGGCCGGAGTCTTGAGCCGCCTGAGGCAAATTACAGTACATCCTCAGATACTCGCTGCATGCCTTTCAAAGCTCTGAGCCCCACTGGCGCTGCACAAATATCCCAGCCATGGGAGGAACTTCATACTCATCAGGTCAAGGACCAGCACATGAGAGCGGTCACTGGTCACGTTCAAGGCCCACTGACAAAATCATGACTGATGTGCACAATGATCGTTGTTCAGAAAACTCAATGAGAGATTAAAGCATCAAGGCTGAGATAAAGCATAATTTATTTTCCAGTTCCTGCTTTTAACTGCAATGGGGAAATACACATATTATTTCTACCACACTGTTAGAGGGCCATCTGCTGGAAACTAGACAAATCACTAAAAGAGAACAAAACCAATCATTTCTTTTTTGGTCCATAGCCTACATCCCCAAAAAGCTCAGATAAAAGCCATTGTTTTTTTTGTGAGTCAACATCTCTTTTCACATGTGTAGGAAAGCCTTGTCTTCTTATTGTAGGATCGATTGCACATGTCCATTCTGCCACTCTGGATCTTTCATCATGCTTTAGATTTTGTATTTTTATTCATGTTTTGTTCCACTTGGTATGTAAATACTCAGTCACAGGTTTTTGTTTGATGTTGTGTTCAAAATGTATTTTAATTTTATTTATATTGGGCAGGAATTCCACAAAAACGAGATTGTTTCGTAGAAATTCTTTAAATGCGTGTTTTAGCTCAATAAATGTGATTCTTACTATTTTTACACGTCCCTCTTAGCTTGTCAAACCATGACTCCTGGGTCACCTTCCCACACTTATATCCTGTTAAATGTCATAACAGGGATGCGTTACATCCTGTGCTTTTACAGCTCACAGCAAGATGTGTTTAAGGCCCCTTTTTCCCCCTCACATTGCATTTGATCTTCCAGCTAATGATAACGACTTAACCGATGCAGACACAAGCCTCTTTTAACACCAGGCCAGAGACAAGTCTATACATCTGCAGGCTATAAAGTTCAAATATGTTGTCATGTCCCATTATTAAGGCAGGCCATTTCTTTTCTGCGAGATGAGTAGTGACCTTCATAGCAGCTGACATTTCCTCTGGGTCCCCTCTCTCTCTGCAGGGAAGCTTTTATGTGCCCAGTGAAAACTGCCTGCAGAGAGCTCATACGTGGCACCGAAGGCTTTGTCGCCTCCTGCTGGTGGCTTTCAGAGGCCTGCACACCTACTATGCCGCACTGATGAAGGAGATCCCACAGCTCCAGCAGTCTGCACTTGATGCAGGTGAGTACACCAAAGTCCAAGATGCTGCTTCTATTCTATTCTATTCTATTCTATTCTATTCTATTGTGTTCACTGAGAATTTAAAAGTTCAATTTCTGAAATGCTAATATATATGCTAACATATTATATATGCTATTAATAACAGCACCAAGAAACAATGCAAAAAAACTCTGTTTGAATGAAAATTAAGTGATGTAATAAGAAGTAGTCATTATGCATGTTTGAAATGTTCACATGTTTGCAAGATTTGTAGTTGTTTCTGAATAGAAGAATTTAATTTCTGTTTTGTTTTATCATTGGTTACATTGTTGGGTACATTGTTGGTTACTGTATTGCAGTTTATTTAATTATATGTTGAAGATGAAAACTGTCAACTGTCAAACATACAGTATATAGTGCTAGTACTTTAGAATTGTAATACTAATTTTACTTTGCTTGAGCTGAGTTTTGGATTTTATAGTTTTGTGTCTTGAGGATTTAAATTTAGTCTTTCAAATATATGTCACTACATTTGAGGCAATCTTTGTCCTTTCAATAAAATCCCTTGCAATAATCTCTGCATATCGCTGTCCTATTAACAGACGTGCTGCCCGTTGAAGAAACTCTCAATCAGCTGACAATAGAATTACAGGTATGTTAAAGTCACATTCCTGAGCAGCTTGTGATGGGCACGTTTTTCAAATGCAAATCTGATTTTATTGTTGGGTGGATTATGTTTTGACATTTATTGGTGGCCTATTAGATTTGTATGATTAGCCAGTTTCAAATGTCATCAATGCCCCAATGTGTCCTTGGGCAAGACACTGAACCCCAAACCCAAATTGCTTCTGGCGACTATGTTAAATGCGATAGATATATTATTGAGTTTATGATGGTCTGCTATGTAAGCTCTTCTCCAGTACCTTATAAATATTCTTATTGTAGTTAAGTTCTGGACTCTGTGGTGCCCCATCCATGTCTGAAAATGGTTGATCTTCCTCATATTGTCATCTTGGAATACACTTGAAAAAGCTGGTTATTCAGTATATTTAGGTAGCCAGCTGATTTCATTTTTTTTGAGTACATGAATTTGTTGAACCTTGATCTTATCAACTGAAAAAACCCTAGATCAAAACACTGCCCCCACAGGTTTGTACAGTAAGCACAACATGAAATATTGGTATATGACTTTGTTTTTTGGTTTGGCAATGTATCTGAAATACATATATTTTTGTTCTGTTCCTATCAGCTGCAGGAGGGTCATGAGATGGTAGCAGAGCAGATCAGCAGAGACGTGAGTCAGCTCTGCTCCCGGCTGGCTGCTCTGTGGAGCCGCTTCCTGGATGCTGCTGTGCTCAACCCCCACATCCTCTCCCATCTGGCCCAGGAGCACCACACGCTCAGGGTGAGAACCACACTTCATCCAAAACCTCATCATTTACATTAGAATGCATTGAAGACAGTTTGAGTAAAATTACTCATTTCCATCGCTGCGCCTACACTTCTACAAGGGTACAGAACAATCAAATTGGTTTCAGATTTTTGCTCTATAAGCAGTTCCTTAAGACATTGTCTTACACGCTATTTAATATAATTTTTCAAATATTATTTCTCTACACAAACCATTTTAGACATGCAGGAAAAGAAAATGTCCTGAGCAATTTTGCAGACATTTGCATTCTGAGCATTTCAGATACTTTTTTGTTGTCTAAAAATCATAATCATTTGTGTTGGTGAGATTACCCCAAGGGTATACTCTAATGTTGCCACCCACCAGTAGCATTAGGGTGAAAATGTTCATGTCTAAGTTTTTAGGATGCTTGACTAAATCCAGGGTGAGAAAAAATCAAAACAATATAACGTTTTCCTAGGTAAAATGCAGAAACCTCAATGGGCAGAAGTGCAGTGGCAGTGTATATAAGTAAACATAAATGGATAAACATAATGGTGCACAAAATGCCTAAAAGATAAAATCGATTCATTGCTGACATGTGACATGTTCTTTGTCTGTCCCTAAAAACACCAGGTCAGGAGATTCTCAGAGGCATACTTCTTCACAGAACACTCCAAAGAGACATCTCTTACGTTCCAAGAGGAATTGTGAGTATAATTCTGCTGGAAAACAAACACTAACTATATGAATGGAGAAATGAGTATCAATAATATTATTATCTAAATGCAGAATCAACAGACATGCTCAGATAGCTGCAGAGGTGCGGAACTCAGACTATCTGACCAAGATGCCTCCTCTCCCGGTCGAATGTCTGGACATCGATGGAGACTGGAACAGCCTGCCCATTATCTTTGAGGACAGATATGTGGAATCTCCACAAACAGGTAACCCAACATAGCAATAAGGCTGTTGTCTTATTTACACCTGATCTAATTGAACAAAAGCTGTACTAAAGAATTCTAATGTCTCTTTTTATTCCAGAGCGGGTATCACATGTGCCTGCAACTTCTGATGAGCAGACCAATTCAGATCCAGCCAATGCATATTCCAAGAACACTTTTAAAAGCAGCCAAGGAGCCAGATCACCAGCAATACATTCGGATCCTTTGGACAGTGATGATTGTATTGACCTGCCCACATATGTCTCCTTTATAGCAGAGCAGAGTAAAACTCACACTAACATCAGAAGTATGCAGAGTCCAATTCCTCCTGAGGACAGAGCTGAAATCTCTCAGCCAGTTGTAGAACCCTTTAAGGAACCCACAGAAAAACAGAGCCTGGTTGGGGAGAACTGTCATTCAGTCCTGAGATACATCACAGTTGAACCCTGTGAGGAGGATCCCTGTCGAGGTGAAACGGTCCTGGTTCACACGTCAAACCACAGTCCATTCACGCCCTCCACCAACAGCAGTTATGAGTCTCCTCACCACAAGGCCAAAAATGAGAGAAATGCAAGAGAGAGTGAAAACAATGAAAAGGAGTCTGACAGTGCCATGCCTTTGAATCCTTCCTTGAAGGGTGAGAGTGAGGATATTCCTGTCATCAGCTTACCCACAGTGCATGTACATCCAGTTATATCCGCCTTACCAGGTGATCTCAGAAAAGAGGTGGCTCACCGTGGAGGCCCGGCTAACTCTAAAATCATGAAGCGTTCGTCCTCGGTCATTTCCGACTCAGGTATAGAAAGTGAGCCCAGCTCCGTAGCATGGCCCGTGGATGTCCCACTGCGTGGGCGACCTCCACTAGACTTCTGCAATGAACGGGAGTTCTCACAGCAAATAGTATGTCGCCACCCAGTCCACCGCAGTTCTCTGGAAGGCCTGCAGATGGAGAGTAATGGCAGCCTTCCAAGTGCTGGTATCCAGGCTTCACTCACTTCTATCAGCTCCCTGCCCTATGAGGAGGACCAGCATCAGAGACAGCTCAGCAAACTGACCAAGTCAGTCTCAGCACCACAGATAAGTAGCCCAGAAGATGCTGAAGAGGACCACATGCTACTTAACCAGGAAGCAGATTCTAAGAGCTTAATGAAACACCAGGAATTGTGTAAGAACAGCTCTTCTTTGATCAGCAACCTTGATTCAGAGCAATCTGAATCATCTCTATTAGAAACAAGTTCAGTTACAAATATTGTTGAGGAGTATATTGGATGTGAAAAGTTAAGCTCAGAGACAAAAAAACCCAAGACATTGATAAGTAGTGTGTCTGATGTGTTGCTTCTACAAGAGTCTGTCGAAGGCCCTCATGAGACAGAAAGTGCTGTTATTGGCAGCAGTGGTGAGAATAATAATCATCAAACACACATCAGAGAAGTGAGTGCCTCAGTGGAGGATGTGCATCTCACTGACTCAGAAGCAGTGCCCTGCGGCTGTAGAAATAAACCATGTGTGCATGAGAGTGCGGCAGATCAGGAGAGAATTAGCACTGGAGACGAGTGCCACCATTTCGATGAGTCTTTAGTGGTTGCTGAAGGGGATCAGGAGGGTCTGGATTCATCTGAGACCACACTAGAGCTTTCTAACAATCTAGATGACAGCACCACCACCACAACCCAGAGGCCCAGTGAACTCAGTGGGCTCACAGACAGTGATATCATATCACCTATTGACCTCAATGGGATCTCATCCAGTGAGAAAGAGCCATTGGACTGTCAGACAAAGTCTTCTAAGATCCCCAACTCGGGGCTGGCCTTTGTAAATAAAAAGATGGTGGAGGTGGTAAACATGTCCGTGTCCTGTGCCCCTACCTGTCTGCCATTTTCTTCAGTTTTGAGAGACTCTCCGTCCATTAGTGGAATGTCAACTCGCCAGGCTACCTCACCAATCACCAATCAGCCCCTTGGCTCCTTTGGTATCATCTCCTCATCTCCACTCAACCCCCTTTACATGGATGAGGAGACCAATGAGCGGATGCTGAAGTAAGTATATTGCTGTATAAAAACTATAACTCAACTAAGTGCCAACAAAGGACAAATTGGGCTGTAATTGCAATTCAAAGCCAAAATGGAATAAAATTCTGTGACATGTTTCCAGCTTTCTTCAATCTTTATATTATCTGAAAACACATGCGCTCTCTATCTTTCCTCTTATCTTAAAGCCAGGATCCATGTCTTCTGTTAAAATGTAACTGTAAAACTGAAGATGGTCACTGTAAGTGCTTTAGTTGTCCAGTTACGATTAATAAGCTTAAAGCTGCAGTGCATATCTTTTGATTCTTTTTGTTGTTAATCTGCATCTGAACAGAAGCTATGTTTGAAACATTATTTGTGTATGTTGGAGTGTTTGCGTGTTTAAAGCAGTGGAATTCACTACTGAAACTTTTTTTTGTGAGCACTTCCTTGTGTTTTCAGTCATACTCTAACCTGTTTGCAGCTCACTTTACTGATGCATTGTTGCTGTTGCCTCCATCGGTCTTGACATGAAACAGAAAAACCACTTTCTGTCTGCAGCGAAAAATAAATGATATCTTAACACAGATATACTGAGAAATGCTGAGTGTCTCATGGAGCTGATAGCTCATCTGACAATGGTTTTAATATATGAACTCATCTGACAATGGTTTTAATATAAAGGGCATTTGTTTATCTAAAAGTTACACTTGAAAGTTGCTTTTGCCATCATTTTTGACCTCAAATAGAAATGGGTGACATGATTCCAGTCGAACTTGACACCTCAGGCATGTTCAAATGTGTTAATTTAATTTGTTCCGGCAGGTGAGAGTACTTTTCTGACCTCCCTGTCAATAAATCATTTTTGAAATTGAAAATGAAAATGAAGGCTCTCTTCCGAGGAAAACTTTGGAGGAGTTACATTATAATCCAACCCAGCTACTGGAAACAAGGTCAAAACACAAGGTTTTACGGATGTGCAGAGACGACTAGACATCTGGGGAAGAAGCTGACAGTTACTTGTGCTTAGAAAGCGTAGCATAACAAAATGCGGGCAAATTTGAAGCGAGGAAGTCAAGAGGAGGTGAAATGCCTCCTGAATGTATTAAATCACATCAAAGAGTGTGCAGACAAATCCATCATGATAGCTGAGAGTTCAGGGACTGGAATCGGATTTGTTTTGACTCCTGCACAGCGACGATCTGTAACCTGGCTGGATGACGGGATAATAAGACTTAGAGAAGCTACTTATTACTGTGAGAATTTTGGCTATAACCACTAGTTTGCATTGGAGGGGGCAGTGTGAACTGAAATTAAACAAAACTCAGAAGTGCAAGACATGTTTTTCATTACAGTTTGGAGGAAAACCTATGACCTTTACTTTTGTAAATTGAAAAATGTATCTAAGATTTACAGTACATTTTTGCTAACATTTTGAATAAATCCCTCCTATTCTCCTCTTTGCTGAATCTTATTTTCCCTTTTCCTCCAGTTTCTACAAAGCAAAAGAGGAGCTGTTCAAAGAGCTGAGCTTTCCAGCCAGCTTGTATAGTGACCTTCCCCTCCTAGCATCAGATCTGCCCTATTTCCCACCTGAGGAAGATGATGAGGAGTTTGATGATGGCATACACCTTGTCGTGTGTGTCCATGGGCTTGATGGTGAGTCTTATACAGCAAAAACGCAAGAGCATATTGCATCTGCAATATACTATTTTACATCCTCTCTTTTTTTAGCATTGTTAAGACAATAGAATATCTGACTGAACTGGAATTTTAAATATCACAATGTCTGTAAATGATCAGTGGGTGTGTATCAAAAGAGCTGATCTTGGAAATCTGTGTCTAATTTCATTCATGCTCCCAGGAAACAGTGCAGACCTTCGGCTGGTGAAGACGTTTATTGAGTTAGGGCTGCCAGGATCCAGGCTCGACTTCCTCATGTCTGAGAGGAACCAGGTACATTTGTCGACGACAGCAATAGGAGCGACCTGAGAACGTGTGCGGTCACACTCTGTGGAAGTGCTTCAAGGCAATTTACGGAGTGCTGACAAATGTGCTTTTCTTTCGCCATCTCCCTACAGAGTGACACGTTTGCAGATTTTGACACCATGACGGACAGGTTGCTGGATGAGATCATTCAGCATATCCAACTGTACAATCTCACCATAGGCAGGATAAGGTCAGTCACCCAACTGTAATACGGCACAAAACACGCTCCACTGACATCTTTCCTTTGGACTGAGTTGGATTGATGATTTGAGGCAAAGTCAGGGGACAGGAAGAATCAACTTCAGCTACATGTAGTTTGGCCAGTAGATGGCAGCATAGTCTGCGCATTGATTCTTATGCTTGGCGTGAAAGCTTTAACTTGGAGGACTTACAGATTCATAAGAATATACTGTACAAGCTTAAACTGGATAAGTGGCACAGAATTGATGACAAGGTTTTATTATACAGTGCCAATGCATTTCTGACTTTCACTGACAGATGATGCTCCTTTATGCGCCATGGCGCTGCCTAGTTCCCATCAAATTAAGCCATTTATCTTCCCACATAATTGCCCTCAATGTGCCAATTAATTTTTTTTGTTTTTGCCTACCCAAGTTTGTTAACTTTCTTTATTGTGGCATATTCTCTAGAGAGTAAGACTTAAATACAAAAGCAATGGACTGCAACTACAGCATCTGGTTCTTTCTATATTATCTCTATATTTAGTTTGATGGGAGACAGATGAGAAGAAGCAGGCATGGTGATGAGGGATTTTGTGTAGAGCTGTAGCAGTACAGTAATTAAACTAAGTGACAGACATAGCCTCATGAAACTAATCCTTCCCACTGCTCAGGAGATGTTAATAATTTGTATGGTATGTCCTCTGTGTTAGTATCATTAAGTTGTCATTGCCTTTGAGAATGTTTAAACAGTTACTAAGTTAATGAATTCTCTGTAATTACCCGCGCTGCAGCTAAACTCTCCAGACCGCATCCACTGAAACCACTATACTTTCTTCTTTCAGCATAGTCTATAATAAGATATTGCAGTGTCAGAGGTCAGCAGCGTTGGAGGCACTGTTTTTCCAGCCACCCACTCGAGTTGCAAGTTTATCTCTCTGAAAGTTGTTTGTCTTCGGCCAACAGCTTCATCGGCCACTCTCTGGGGAACATCATCATCCGTTCGGTGCTGACAAGGCCTCGCTTCCGCTGCTATCTCCCCAAACTGCACACTTTCCTCTCGCTGTCAGGCCCACACTTGGGAACGCTGTACAATAACAGTACGCTGGTCAGCACAGGTGAGGAAAAAAAAGCTGTATAATGCTGCATATCAATGAAAAGTGCTTAGTCTTTGATCTAAGAAAACATCTACACTGGTATGTGCCCGTGCTCAATGTTTAAAAAAGTGTGCGTGCATGTGTGCCTGCTTTGCTCAGGTCTGTGGTTAATGCAGAAGCTGAAGAAATCTGGATCCTTGCTGCAGCTCACCTTCAGAGATCACGTAGATCCACGGAAAACATTCCTTTATCTTCTAAGCCAGAAACCAGGTACGGCTGCAAAAATCAGCCAATTCTGAATCGCAGACACTGTATTGACTGTCTCACTTTACTCACTATTTTTTGAAAGACTGTTTATTCAAGCATTCAGAGAAAAATGTTGTCACCCTGTCTTTTCTACATCAGCTCTCTAACACTCAAAACCCTGCCAGCAAGCAGTGAGAGGCCTGAGAGGCCTTCCCACTGTCTGAGTGGAACAAAGCAGTCGTTTGTCACACTGAAGAAGAAGATAAGCCTGAAAAACGTTCCCCCCCCCCTCCTCCTTAGAGCTGTAACAGGCTGACAAAATGATCCAAACCCTGTCATTGGAAACTCACCAGTACACTCTCTTACAAGCACACTGACAAGAGACTAGAGGAAAAAATATAAAACACAGTTTTAGCAAGCCTGTCATTGTATTTTGTGACTGTACCTTGTTTTACAGCCTGTCCTTTTCCTCTGTCTCACATCCACTCCAGTCACATTTACTCATTTTCTTCGTGTCCCTATAGGTCTCCAGTACTTTAAGAACGTGGTGTTGGTGGCATCTCCACAGGACCGTTATGTCCCTTTCCATTCTGCTAGAATAGAAATGTGCAAAACTGCTCTCAAAGACAAAACCACAGGTCAGGAGTGAATGGATACTGTAAAATAATGTCTTATTTTATTTAACTATTTTATTTTAGAATAATGCTCAGGTGGTCCCTCTGCCAATATCTGTGCCATTACTGGCTACTGGTGTAGTATTTTGCTAACTCTGTAACTCCCTCCTACTTCTGCTATTGTTACACAGTAAATGTTATTCAATAATTACATTTCCATGTGTCCCAGAACTCTTCCTACATTCAAAACATAGCATACAGTTACCCAAAATACCCAAACTGTAATTTTTCTCATTTTTACTGTGAAGGACCTGTGTACACTGAGATGATCAACAACCTCCTTCAGCCACTTATGGAAGCTAAAGAATGCCAGCTGATCCGACAGAATGTGTTTCATGCCCTGCCCAACACAGCCAACACCCTGATTGGCCGAGCGGCCCACATCGCTGTCTTGGACTCTGAGCTTTTTCTGGAGAAGTTTTTCTTAGTGGCGGGGCTCAACTACTTCAAATAAAGGTGCTAGTCCTGCAGACTGACAGGACAAAACCTGTGGGTGACCGACTGCTGAGCTGATTTGGAGGAAAAACCTTGTAAAGTATATTTAATGTATATAATGTCAGGAACCCAAGAGGTAAGTCCTGTATACGGTATGTATTTGCTAAGACTGATAGCAGCTAATTGAAAAAAGGTAATCATGTATTGTGACTGTGACTGTTTGAATTAACTCAAAAGTCTTGAGTTTAATGTGTAGCCATGCAAAACAAAACATCTGACATCAGACTGACTGTAGATGTTTTGTTGGCCTTATGAAAATCCTCTTACCCAGAACACTAACAGGTGACCATTTTGGTTTATAGCATTCAGCTACTTACGGTTTGGAGTTGGTAAATCACTGGTTGATTGATGTCCACTACATTTTTGATAGTTTTACACTATCCTTAGGACTGTGGCAACAGATGCAAAGCATTTATCCTTTTGATTGTACGTGATTTTGTTTCACAAAACAAAGATGGTCCTTTATACAGAAAATAGTATATTGTTTAAATGTATTTATTTTTTATCTGCTGATGTATCTACAGTGTAAGTATTTCATCCAAGTGTGACTTTTTTGTGTGTTGTCCTCAATGAATCCATCAAATGAATAATGAGTGAAATACAATGCTATCCTATGTAGCCTATGATTCAGTGCGGTCTAACAAAAAAATCTATATTTTTTCATACAGTTAATCAGATTTGTTTAAAATGAACTGCACAGTAGTTCAACCCAACAAATTGGCTGCACATTTAGTTCAGTGAAAATGGTAGAATATTTGATACCAGTGACTCTAGCCACTTTTTTGACTGTTTCACTGCAGTGAGTGACTTGAGTTCATGAACTGATCATTGGCCCATACTTCAAACTGCACATGTCAAATTAGGCAAAATCACCCGACACAGTTGACAAATACCAGTTGACTTTTTTTGTAAATCTGAAATGAAAAAGAAAGCAAAAGAAATGCTATTTATTTTTGTCTACCGCTATTATGTGTATATTTGGCATTACAGGTCAAGTGTGAAGAACTTAGGGGAATATATATCACCACAATACAATATACAATAATGTTTTAATTTTCTATTAATTCTTGAAATTAGAACTGTCGCTGTATTTACTGGAAGAACTGTGTTTGTCACCTTAGAAGTAGCCTTTCGTGGGGTTCCTCTTCCACAGAATCTGCCATGTTCTATCACCATGTTTGTACAAGCCAAGCGTTCTGGCAATAGGGAGGAGATTTTGAGGTTTTTATGCTACCTTAAGGCCACTGCAATGTCTCACATACACTGGAGAGTGTGAAGAATTATGTAAAATTTAATTGACAAGGAAACAAATGATTAAATCCCTGCCTTTAGATCCATGGACTGTTGCAGACTATTCTGTACTGTGCAGTCCATCCAAGACAACATTGACTAAATGTTTAATCCTTGATTGCACTAACACCATTTCACTAAATGTATAGCTTGATAACATGTTCTCATATCTTTTTCTTGACTCATATGACAGGAAAGCAGACTTTGTCATGTGATCAACAGCAAGTATACTTTATATATAATATGGAAAAGAAACACATTAACCTTGACCATACAGTTCAATCTTATGTCTAGGGATCATCATCTTTTTATTGAACTGTGTTGAAATCCTCTTCATCAAGATGGAATGATTATATAAGGTGTATTTAAGACATTATTTATTTATTTACATTAATAGCGTAAATCAGGGTGGCATGCTTCCGGAAAACTGGATTATTTTATGTACTCTGGACTCACACACTGTCATTTCCTAAATTCAGTGTGATGTGTGATGTGTGATGAGAGAAGCGTTACAGTTGTTACAGACTCATGTTGCTCAACACACAGTGCAACATTTTGATCAGCTCAATCAGAACTGTATGGTGTAAATTACTTTTTTCCCCCCATCAACATCCTTGTCTGTCACATTCAAGCGTGACAGGAGAGGTGTTTTTTCTTTTACAGCATGCTGGTGAGCACCATGTCCTCATCACTGTGCTGTCCATCAAAAATGTTTACATTCTCTCATCAGAGAACTGTTATCTTCCACGTCCCATATCCAGCAGTGGCGGCTGTGTGTCTGCTGCATGTGCAGCTTTGTACCTGGTCAGAGCTGTATTTTAACTTTGCACTGGTTTAATGGCAAGTGCACTTTATTGACAACCTTGAATCAACCTCCACCAGCTTTACAAAGCCCAAACAGCTTGTTTTTGTTTCTTACACGCACTACTGCTTTGTACATCTGAAGGTTGTGTCGCACATTTGTTGTAAAAGCTGACCTCAGCTGTCCGTCTCTGCCATTCAAGTTTGTATTGTCTTCAAACTGTGCTGTCTCAGAAAACTGCAGAAGATACTGCAAAATGCTCCGTCCTCTGTAAATGTTGTTGCCCTGACACTGCATGGTAAGCGGGGTGTCAGCGTGATCGACTCTTAATCAAACAAGCCCCCTTAGGACACTGGCATCCCTCTGCATAAGCTGCATAAGTAGCATGCATAATTTCCTCATACACACACACACACACACACACATATGTCATATATGGAAGGCTTAAGATTGTTTGCTTTGCCTCCAAATGAACATTTAGGACCATGTGTGTTTCATGAAAGGGGTCAACAGGAAATGATGGAGGGGAGTGTTTTTGGGATTGAGATATTAGTTGGATGGTTGTTTTTTTTCCAACTAACTATGTCTGAGTGTTACGTGTACAAAAATGCTGCTGTCACTACTGATCCATATGTGCTATAGATCTGTGCAAGTGCTGTCCACCTTCAAAACTAGCTGACTTGAAACTTTTTATATTTGATTGCCCTTTACTGCGAGACATGTTCATTTATAGTGTGTGCGTGCGCGTTCGGTGGAGGAATAGAAGGTGGTGTGTTATCTTTGTATGCTCATTAATGGAGCATCCCTCATGTGTCTGACCTGAACATTATAAACAAAATAAAAGTTTAACTTCACTGTAGTGAACATGTTTATTAGTTATGATCATTGCTGAATGTAAAACATGTTCAGTAAATACTACTTCATCTGTGCCAATACTAATATTTTTCTATGTTGTTGACTGTACTTGTATGTAGCCCTTACTAGTTTGTGTTCCATGTAAAATTATAAATACAAATACACTATATATATAGCATAGTATTATTATATCAGATATGTTACAATTAAAATCTTTCTTTTGCAAATTTGTACATTTCTTGCCTCTGGTGTTGCTTTACTTTAACATCATTCTGCTGGTACACTGTATTTCGAATAATATGACTTTTCCCTGTCCAATTTCAAAATTATTTATTACGGCTGAAAATGAAATATTACGGTTTTGAGTGGATCAAATTGCACTTATTAAGAGACATTATCTATCGATCTATCAATCGATAAAGATATAGATATAGATATAGATATAGATATAGATTTTTTTTTTTTTTTTTTGTCACGACCTGTTTAAAGTTGTGGAATAATAGACATTTAGGGCCCTAAATGGACAGGTAGCTAGCAAGCAGGCAGTGATATGTCCCAGGAATGATAGGACCCAAAAGCAGACTTGGGCACTTAAGTTGAAGATTGTCTCTATAATGAAGATAATATGACGCAGATACATGGGGTTAGGAAGTCCATAAATACAGGCACAAGGACAAAATCAGCAAGCAAAAAGAGACAGTAAGGTTGTGGAAAAAATAAATTCTGGTAATAATATCTGGAACAATGTGAAGAACTGGCAACAGGTGATGTGATGAGGTGTTTTTTACTTCAGAGGTAAGTACTGTAGGTAACAAGACACAGGGCTTTTAATTAGATAGACACGTTTGTATTATAGTAATTATTTCTGCATTGTAAATTTCATTGGCTCTATTTTATCAGGCTGTTACCTGGCTAATATACTGATGTGACTCTGGCTGTCAGATAGTGTCTTGAGTGGCGCTTACACAGTGTGTAGGTCTGCAGCTGTTTTCTGCAGTCTCAGTCCACAGAGGCAGATTTGTCACGGCCTTTAACTTCTGTCTGTGTATATTCTATTAACGAGCCCTGTCGTGGGACACCAGTGATTCACCATTTGTATTGTCCAACGGTGACACGCGCAGTAAACGAATCATAGTAGCAATCCCCCAATGATCCCCCATTTCAACTGCATCAATTTATGGCTTCCAGGTTTGAGATGCCCCGGAGCTATAAATCCAAGGCACAACAATCCATACTCCATTTGATTTCAGCTTGCTCTTTCTCATTCCACCTTCTATTTGTCACTACATTTTGAACTCATGATCCAACTGAGGCTAGTTGGAGTCCCTCTTCCCCTTTTTTCCCCTTCTCTCTTCCCTCCCTGAAATCAATAGTTTTCATTTTTTTTCCACTCCGACCCTAAAGACATTACTCCGTGAAAAGGAAACAAGCCTCATACACGGTAATGCAGTTCATTTGCAGCGAGTTAACACGAATAGGTTGGTCACATCCACTTACCATCAAATACAATGAAATCCGAGCAAATGAAGGATGCATTCTTGTTTACAGCAACTGCTCATGCACAAACGCATCCCTTCAGAGACCTATCATATTCTGCATGTGTCGCCCCTCCTTAACCATAAAGTGAAAGAAAAATTGCTTTGTCATGAAATCTATCACTCTGACTTGATTGAGGTGGTGTTCATTCCATTGTTTGCCTTGTGAAGGAGTGAAAGCATCAGTCCCAGAGTGATACTTTGGGCAGGCGTTGTCAGTAAGCAAGTCACCAGTGGGAGTAATTATTTGTAGCATGAAACTGTTGGTGCTGGTAGGTAATAAGATCTCATATGGTCTTATTATCTCCCCTGACAATGATGAGGATTTCACAAGTAAATATCAGGAACATTAAGTGGCACAAATGCAGCAGAAGAAGACTTTCAAGACTGCTTCAAGTGATGTATTTCAAGTTTCAACGTTTGGGGGGTTTAGTTGGAAAGAGCCCAAGCTGCTGTATGAAACCACATACTTTAGCCACAACTCTTCCTTTAGAACCATTTTTATGTAGTTTGAAACATTTTCTTCCACTGATAATTATATCCTGGCTCAAAAACCGGTGTAGTTTGTTACTGTGACCAGCAGACAGTGAAAAATAGACACATTTTTATTTAAGGCTCTATTCCGTAAAACAAAGCTACCATAATGGAGACTGACAAGGCTGTACATCAACGTCAGTGGCTGTTGTTCTTGTTTCCTTTTCTTTGCTTTTAAACTCAGTTCATAGTTCACTCAGTTCAGTCATATTTCTAAGAGTACATTATTGTACCCAAAACGTCAACCTGCAATAAGGCAATGGAGAGAACTTTTGACTGAGAGGAGAACACTTATTTTTTTGCCAAGAAATACATCATTTTGGCATGATAATTAGCAAACCTGTCATTAAGCCTACTAATGATCACTAAAAATATTTGCAGCTATTGTGCCATAATGGAGACTGACAAGGCTGTACATCAACGTCAGTGGCTGTTGTTCTTGTTTCCTTTTCTTTGCTTTTAAACTCAGTTCATAGTTCACTCAGTTCAGTCATATTTCTTAGAGTACATTATTGTACCCAAAACGTCAACCTGCAATAAGGCAATGGAGAGAACTTTTGACTGAGAGGAGAACACTTATTTTTTTGCCAAGAAATGCATCATTTTGGCATGATAATTAGCAAACCTGTCATTAAGCCTACTAATGATCACTAAAAATATTTGCAGCTATTGTGGAATCGATTCTAGAATCTAAAATTCTAGAATTCTGAATGTAAATTTGTTGAGAAAGGAAAAAGATTTTGGGTCCAATCAGATTTGAGCAGGCGCATGGGGTAAATGATCCATCTCCAAGTGGAATTTACACTTAAATTTATGAGCATTGACATATTACTGTTAATATGGGTTAGTAAAACAGTGACTTATTTAAAAATAAACCTACATGAAAATGTTTCAAGGACGTTGGCACTCCAATGCAGATCCATCCTAGTGTCTCATGATATTATTAGACAATAAGCCTCTCAAAGTGACTGGAACATTAAAGTCCTTGCTGCTGTTTACAGTGAAAGCCCCAAAATACTGGCTGTTGCCCCGAAGCTAATTTGTTGCCAGATGATATAGCCGATGGGCTCTGAGATTGTTAATGAAGTAACAATATAAGTAATAATTTCATGCTGTATTGATGTCTGCATGCAAGCAAGATTTCCCCTGCAATTAAAATTTTGTTAACATTAATACAATGTTATGACCTGATGATATGACCCTATAAAACAGTTTGAGATTCAATGGCATCAGTAGAGATCTTTGTGTGTTGACTGTGGATGTCTATGGTGATTTGGCCAAACTAATGATTTGACATAAGGCAGCACAAGGTGAAGAGCACAAACTCTTCTTCTGAGTGAGGTTTCAGCTCTTTGGCTGGTGGACTGCTCACCACAAACCCTCCCTGTGAAACATTCTGCATCTAATTTACTTCACAGTGGGCTGATGCCCATCAGTGATGACACGTACTGTATAGTAATTTGTATATACATTTATTTTTGCGCCCATGGTGCAACATCAGGGATAATGCCGGGGGATTTACACTGAAGGACATGTTAGTCTGCTGATTTATATTTTCTTTAATTGCTGGAGAAGAAATTGATGTTATGATTTTCATTACTGTTTGTTTATTTCCTTAATCCTTCAGTTGTTTTTTGTTTTTTAGGATTTGTGTCGTTGGCTAAATCAAACTGCATCAAAGTCTCTCCCATACCAAAACCTGGGTCATCGCCCACCCCTCCTTCACTTCCCACAACCTTCCAGCAAAGTTCACTATATATATATATAATCCTTAAATTCATTACTCTAATAGTATATCTTTTAAAAACTTTATCCGACATTGAGGTACTCTATTGTAGTACAGTTGAGACTAATTAAAAGTGAAGAAGTACAGAACAGTGTGTCATCCTTTGTTGTCCTCTAAACGGATCAAGCTCCAGACACAGCTAATGCAAAACATGTTTTACTTATACCTTCCTTGCACACCCTCAGGATGTAAAGAGGTTTGTTTTTTTTAAAAAAAAAAAAGAAAAAAAAGAAAAAAGGAAACCGGTGTGGTTTCCATTAATAAAAAGTAGAACCCAAATCTTTGACTCTAAATGTAAAAATGCTGTAATTCATCCTCTTGTGGGAGAAATGTGTCCCACTGCTGACTCATCTAAATGCACCTCCAGCTTGTTAGACAGTCAAGAGCACTTATCTCCTTAAACTAAAAAAAAAAAACCTCTCTGATTTGAAGCCCACATCATCTTGAGAATGCTTAATCCACATTAGGAAATATTGGTGTTCTTTTCACAAAGGAATAAAATCTCCTCAGTGCCTCAAAGCCTTGTCTCCTATCCTATTCTTCCTGCAACTGGTCTCGAAAGATCAAGGAAGAACAGAGTTGAATTTGGACAGCATTGTGTTTAATACAATGTGTACAGTCAAGAATGTTCACCTGATTGCCATTGCTTACTGTTTCTTCACTCTCTGTGACCATTTGCCCTCCAGCAGATGGTGCTACTACTCCCCATTCCTGCCTGATTTGATTCGCTCCAGCTATTAAAAAGTTCAGCCACTTTGTCAGTGGTTTGACAGTATGGTGATAAATTATCTTACTGCTTTCCGTTTTGGTCGAGCCATTTTGTGACATTTTAGGGCTGGACTGGTTATATGTGTGTGTTCTTGTATTTTTTTATTAAACTCTTTATGGCCTTTTCTGGCATTAACACTGGCTTTAACAGGACCAGTAGTCCTCATGGAGTCCAGAACCTGGTCACAGTGAGGCAGATGGTTCAGTTTGCTTGGTTCAGGCTGTCCAAATAATAATAATGAATGGAAGTCAATGCAGTGTCCTGGAAAGAACAGCTTTGCAAACCTGCTTGTGTGTGTGTGTGTGTGTCTGAGTGTGTGTGCTGAAAGTAGGTATTGCTCCCTGTCAGTAAACCTATAGGTCAGACACAACTCTAATGAGCAGAGCTGCGTGAGAGACTCTGTATACCGTAGCGCTATAGGCAACCATATTGATTCAAAGATATTTAACATTTACTGTAGCATCCGTACTGACAGTGAAGTGTCAAGCTGCCTCCCTCATCTCTTCAATAACAGGTTAGAGAACAGGAAAAAAGAATTCAGATGAACAGAGGTAACATAAAATGTTCTAAAAATACTGAATCCATTTATCCCGGATGGAGGATGATGAAGGAGGCCAGACAAAGTGAACTTTTCCTTTCACCTTTCTTCAAGGTGACAAACTGTGTCTGCAACTGGAGAAAAGTCAACTTCTTAAAGTGATTGTGGCAATACCCACCACTTCTGTAGCATTACCAACACACTTCACCAGTTACATCCAGATCATTTCTCAGGCGGGGTGCGCTGCAACTGGAGAGGTCAGTGAAACCAGAAACTTCGGATCGGTGGTGGATGACAGGCTGACAAGAAAGAAAAAGTAGAGATGCTAAGAGGAACAGAGAGAAAGAACAGATGGATTGTGCTGAGCATTACAGGTGTGGATACATTTATGATACATTTATGTCACCAGAGTGGGTTAGCTTATATAGTATAAATATTGGATTCAGTAGAAATCTCCAACCAGAATTATCTGTTTTTTTCTTGTTTACACATGTTTTGATTAATGCCAGTTGTTTTTTTGTATTTCAATCAGGACGTTTTTATTACGGAGCACATTGTTCAATTCCATGTACATCTGACTCTGAGGAATGTGGACTGAGGTGTGGTGGATGTGGATGGGGGCAATTGTCCAATGAAATGCTCAACCTTCCCCATTTTATCTAAGCCTATAAGTCTAGCAGACCACCAACATTTTTGTGTTTTATTTAGACCTAAATTACATGATTACAACCTAAATATATATGGCCTCACTCTATAAATTCCTCATCATCATCCTCCTCTTTTGTTAACAATGGAGGCAGATGTAGGCAACAGTGGTGGCAAGAAATCCTTGCCTGTAGACGGTCTTCCATGTTTACATATTTCAGCCTGTTGATAGTCGTATAGTTGTAACACCCATTCAGCACTGTTGGCTACTTTTATCAGTATGGCTACAAGACCCTCCCTTGCACCTCATTTTAACTCATATTATGCAAAAATGCAGAAGTTGCTAATTCCAAGAGCAACATTATGATGACTTTAATGCCTCCCCAGTTACAGCAGTGTAGAAACTGGTCTGATGGACACCATGAAGGACTATATAGTAGAGCTCTTACTGTCTATGACTCAGTGCTAACCTTCATGGGTTTTGTAAGAAAGTACTACCAGCATTGTAAACATTTGCATATGACTGACTACCAGCAGCCTTGACAATAATGCACTGATTCACAAACACACTAAGTCTACAGATGAGTAATAAATACAATGCTAAAATGTGTTTATGTTGATTTAGGCAATAATGTGGAACAGGACAAGATTAAGGGTTACCATATGATATTGGATGACTCAACTTTCAGGCTTGGGACCAATGCCCGAAGTAGAGTCACATCCCCCCAGTGGTTAGATGCAGTATCCTAGGTAAGGTGGGGTTAATTGTCTTGCCCAGAGACACACTAGAATGTGATTAGAGGAGCTAGAAATTAGTTGGGGAGACAACCTGCTCAACCTGTGATTTTCACTGAATCCTAAACTTTATAATGACAGCATTATCCAAATTTGACCTTTAACATTTACCATTAGAGCATGCTAATGGGTAATGCAGGGCTGTGTCCTACACTGCAAAGCTACAGTATATCTACTTCAAAGCCTTAGGGAAGTGAAGCGAGCAAGAGCATGCAGAGTATTCTTAAAGCTTGTTGTTGTGAAAGTTAGTATAACCTGAAGAATGTAGTAATTGTTTGCTCTTTGAAAAGCAGCTTCAGTAGGATGAAGTTGTACAAGTCGTACAAATGCAGGGAGTAAAGGGATTTTTGGAAGAAATTTCAGAAATTCGGCGAGTTACCAAAATCTGTCGGATGGAAAAGATAAAGGCAAAGCTGGCACAGGGTTTTAGAAATATGAAGTAATCTCCCTGTAATCCTAAGAGATCCCAGCATGCAAAGAAATGGTAATCCCATGTAATGATAGATGATCCTTAACAAAGGTCCACTCTATTATGCAAAAGAAAGACTGTGAAAGAAAGGTGAAAGAGGATATACACTGCAGGGGAAAAAATATCCGAGTGGGCTTTATTTCTGGACTCTCAAATAAGTCATCATGACTTTTGCCCTTCAAATAAATGTGCTGCATTGACAAAAGCATGAACATGCTGAGCCAGTTATATTGTTTCTTGATATGCTCTGAATCCATCTCATTTTTAACAACAGATTAACCTTGATCCTGCGTATCTTGGGATTATCCATTCATTGACAAGTGCATATGGTGTGCTTTTCTGAGATCCAAATCCACATTTATTTACTGTATATGTATCCATTCCTCCCCCTTCACACCAGGATCTGTCTCCTGATGTGTTGCAGTGTGGAGCAGTGTGAGGACCGTGGGGAATCAGCAACACCATCCTCAGATGTCAGACGCCACAATGATCCTCCTCTGAACATCACACAACTCCTTGGAGGCAAAATCAGACGCTTCTCTCACTCAACATTTGTCCTCCAGATATATTCCTGTTTACCTGTGTTTCTGGCTGCAGTCTAAATGCATTTGTTCTCTAGCAGTGCAGAAGTGGTTTACCTGACCCTGCAAGATGCTGCAGCAGTCCTGAAGAGATCCAGCCTCGTTGTCCAGCCTGAGGCCATGGACATTGCTGAAGACATACAGGTGCAACACTGAAGTGGAGATTTAAGCTGAGGAAGCAATGACTACATAATATATTTCGGAGTCATACTGTTCATTCGGCTCTTTAAGAAATGTATAAATGCAGAGAAAGCTGAGAGGTGGGCGATAGGTTCAAACTTCAAAGCACATCAAAACAAAATTCTGCCTCATCTCCTTTTCTTTATATTTTATATTTTATATTTTATAAAATGACAGTGGGTTAAAAGAGGCCACAGACACATTTTGGCCTTTGGCTGTATAAATCTGTTTTTGCTTGTTTTTAATAAGAAGACAAATTTACAGAGTCAGTGTGGATGTAGACACAAAGCACACTACAAGGTTGTAGATTTCAAAAAGGTTATCTTTGTTTTTGTCTAAAAGCAAGAAAATATATATCTAAAGTCGATATGATCTAAATTGGGACAGTCTCTCCATATCTATGATGCTCCACGCATACAGTATATACATGCCCTATTGCAGGAATTGTCCCACTTTTTTATTCTTTTGCAGCTTTTTTTATAATTATTCTGAAATATCCCGCCGACACAAGACAGATGGAATTCTCAATATATTAATTTACAGCTACCATACAGTAAGTTAAGATAAATTTAAAGAATGCAACTATATTCCTTATTCCTAACCTGAAGGAAAGAAATGGGGTACGTTTCCCTATATTTGTGATTTAAGATAATTAAATGTGTATTTATGCAGAAAATGAGAGAACTTTCTGGTCCTCAGTGGAAACCAAAATAACAGTTTATCATTACTTGATTTTTTTCCCACTGAATTGCCTTTTTACTTCTTTTTTTTTTTTTTGATATAGAGGCTACAGCAGGAGTAAGTGGTAGAAGGGTGGATTGAGACGGATGCAGCGACAGATGAGGGAGGAAGGGTGTAACTGCTGCCTGCTTCCGTTGCTGTGCTGGTGTAGTAATTTCTGCAGGACCTCATAATAAGACATGGTACACATATCTACACTGCTTCATTTATTATCCCCACCCCTCAAATATATACTCTGTGAATATTCAACTGTACATATCCAGGTAAACAATTAAGCATCAAAGTTAAATTGGAGTTAATAAGCAGACTACTACATGAAGGTCATCCTCAGAAGATTTAATTTGCCTTACAAGTTCATTAAAAGCAAAGAAGAGGAGTAACTGTGATCCATTCAATTCTAAACATGGAGCCTCCCCTGCTAATGCAGTTAATTGGCATTTTGATTAAATTTCAGAATTGAAGAGTTGGCTATTCATTCTTTTAATTTTACAGCAATGTGGTTTTCTCTATCCACACTATGATGGAGAAGTCTATTAATAAGAAGTAATATGGGTCTGCTTTTAAAGCTACTCAGCCATATAATCACCATCCATGTGTGGATTCTTGGTATACTGTAGATAGCTGAGACAAAATTTTTGCTGGGATTACTTTATGTCATATTTTGCAGCTGTTGGATGTTAGCTTGGGATAAAGCAGTTTGCACTGCAGGCAGAAACACTTACAGGAGGCATCCAAGAGCGATATTAGCTTTGATGATTATGGCTTTTAAACACGAAGATTCCGTCAACCTCAGTGGTGATGTCCAGCAGGGATGTGAGCAAGGGAGAGAGACAAATAGTGCCCTTAATTTAGAAGAAAGGAGAAAAAAAATATGCAAATGGAAACTGGAATCGCTGATGCCACCAGTGTAGCTGTGCATTTTGTATGACATGGAGTACACATTATGCACTCTTGCATTGAATGCAGACAACAGTT
Source organism: Brachirus orientalis (assembly GCA_016785285.1). NCBI lineage: Eukaryota > Metazoa > Chordata > Actinopteri > Pleuronectiformes > Soleidae > Brachirus > Brachirus orientalis. The sequence continues at coordinate 366,168 of JAFBJR010000113.1, read as the reverse complement.
TGGGACCACTCTCTGTTTCATTATCATTTGAACCTAGAATGCCAGGTAGTGCCAAGTCAGAAGACAGAAGAGCATTAAAGGACGACATACCTCGCCAACACTGAGAGGTAGATTAATGAGGAGCCGGCGATGAAAGGAGCACAGGAAACCCCACACAGAATAGTCAGGAGTCGGATTTAATTGATAGGAAGTCACTTGGGTAGAAGTGATGCCAGCAGCTTTGATGGCGTATCTAACTGTCACAGTTACATTTAATTGTAGGACAACGGATAAATGACGTTGTTGAAGATTATCAAGACTAGCAAACATAAGTCAGATCAGGGTGCACTGTACCAAAGTGTACCATGGCAAACTGAGCAGAGCGGTACAGCTTGGTGGAAACATCTGGGTTTTTTTTTTGGCTCTTTTGTTTGGGGGGCAGTGTAGCTGTGGATAGGCTGAGCACTAGAATTCACTTTTTGTTTCCACTCACACTCCAACCTGTTTGCGTCCGCCTTGCTTTACTCGCACAATGTTGCCCCATCTGTCTTGAAATAAAACCAATCACTTATTGTGTACATTGCGGGAATGTTGTCAGGCGACATGAGATCCAAACACTGAGAAACACAGAGAGGCATATGGAGCTTAGAGGCACTGCGTGAACTCACTGAACAATGGTTTGAATGTAACTGACACTTGTTAATATTTGTTAAGTAACTCATTTGCACAGATTGGAAGTACAGACTGTGTTTTAATTTGCATTTTGCTCAAAATTGAAAGGGTGCATTTCATTGAGAGTTGGCTGAATAACAAGAAAAACTTAATTTAGAGACTTAATGGGGGGGGGGGCGAAAGAGGATTAGTTGTAAATTATATAGCTTTATTTGAGAATGGTGAATATTCTTAATACTATATTCTGTATTTAGATATTTGTCTTAGCAGTATTTTATTGATCCCTCAAATGCTTTGATAAATTTGAAAACATAGTTGTGAAAGCACAATGACCATCATTACACTTATACAGTGCAGCGCCTGTAGCCACACGTTTGGGAGTCATCTGAGGCTAATGCTGTGGCAGCATAGTTCAGATTTACTGAGGTTGCAATGTGATCCACTGTGATGACCAAAATCAATCCTGTGAGGGCGTATCTTTGCCCTTCCACTGGGAAATATTGCACAGTGGTGAAGCAATAGGAATTTTTACTTACTTCTCTCTCTTTTCTACTCCTTTTCTGCGCAGACATACACACCAGCCATCAGTGGAGGGGAGCTCCAAAATGTACACAATTCTTTATTCAAACGGAACCTGTTCAGTAATCATGGATTAAGACTGCGGTAAAAACAAGGGAGCATGTTTAATTGGCTGGTTTGGCATGAGAAACTAGAAAAGCACTCGGAGTACGCAGACCTCCGTCAAGCAGTTAATTTCCCCTATATTGTGATTTTCACCCACAATTATTAGTCCTAGAATTATTTTATCTACATTGTGGGTGCTGATGAAAATGTCATCATGGCAAAAACATAACCACCTTGGTGGAGGTAATAACTTCAGCCATGGGGATTAGCTATTATTGGACCATATACGATTGGGCTCTTCATCAGCAGACACCTTACTTACACTTACTTAAGTTCAAGAGAAATGCAAAAAATAAATAAATAAATAAATTAAAAAAAAAAAAGTCACTTGGAAATCCTTGAATCCTTAACCATTTTTAAACAGTATATGTTTAGGCATTTCCCCCTCTAAATATTACCTTGCACTTTGTTTTTAAAATATGTTTTTTTTTTCAATCACTCTACATACTAATTTATTACAGTTTTGGGGTCATGTTCACATTTCAATTCATATATACAGTATATTATTCATAATCATGTTTACAGCAATTAACTACATGTCTAAGTTGGGTCATGAACAGGCGATATAAACATTTACATAATATATAAATGAGTAAAGGAGAAGCGTGGCGTCACCCATTGTGTGACCCAAATACAGTATTCAGTGTTTGGTCATAACAGCAAGATTGGAAGACACTAGTCTTTGGTCCTTTTCTTAACGCTGATACAAGTGACCTGCTATGGGTTTGTATAACAATGATTACAAAATTAGCAACTTTGTCAACAACCACAGCATGACATTGAAAGTTTTGTTTATATCACACTTTTTTATGGACTAAACTTTAGCTTTCATTCTTCACTTCATTATCCAGTGCACAGACTTCAGAAATAGAATGCCATTAAAATAAAATTCTCTAACATCCAACAACATGAAATCATTAGGACAATTCTTTCTGATTCATTCACGAGTCAGTGGGAAGCTGTTCAGTCCCGAGCTGCTATAGAAAATTGAAACATCATTTATGTGATTTGATTATATGTTGGTTCAACAAGTAAAGACTGTGACTATGATGACCAGATCTATGAACAAATATCATATTAGATCATTATGAATTATTGTCTTTCTGTTAAAAAAAAAAAAAGGAGCAAAAGTCTGTACAATCTCTCTGTCCTGTGCCTCTTAATTATGTTCCGCAGCCCCGGTGAATTTAAAAAGGTAAATAATGATGTGAGTTTTATATTACGATTCATCAACTTTGCCTTTTGTTGCCGTTTGAGCTAGAGCATGCCCCAAGTCATCATCTCTCATTAAATAATGAATAGTGATTGGCATGAAATTACTTCACCCCACTCTGCTGCCTGTCCATTAGTCCGTTAATCAACAGCATATGACTGCCAGGCTGCAAAAAAAAAAAAAAAACCTCTTGCAAACAAATCACCCTTGCCTCTCATCCCCTCCCTTTCCCTAAAATACAATTCCTCATTTGCATAATGAGGGCCAAAGGAGGGCAATGTTTGCTCATAATCAAAATACATTTATTCACAGGAAGCTATCCTGTTGCACCTGCTTAATTCACACCTGCTCTTTCCTGTAATCACAGCCAGGGTTCAGGTGGAAGCACAGGTCTTGTAATGTGTTTGCGCAAGCCCCCGAGTCTTTGAACTGACAAAAGAAAGATGTTTATGATTCGGAGAGTTGCACAAGCCAGGGAAAGTACCAGAAACTTGGGAATGTTAACCTTGGCTAGAACAGTATGAACATAAAAATCATATAGTGGACCACTGGTTTGACAAAGGAAAAAAAAAACAACCAAAAAGTAATAATTTCAATTCAGTCAATTTTTAAGCAGAGGCAAATATTGACCTTAAGGTCTGCATTAAATGTGATGGAATACTGGGTAACAGTGTCCACTACTTCTTCCAAATGAATGCCAAGAGTTGGAAAAGTTGACAGCAAGAGTCTTGATTAACAGGAAATGCACAGTAATCCCATGACTCTAAAAGGCATGTTGTGTAAACCTGGCATGACAAGTACATTGGTACAGCATGCGATTTGGTGGATCATATATGAACTGTCTTGCAAAGAGGAAAAATAAAGAAACACTGATTAATCACTTTTTACAAATCTGCAAATCATGTTTTGGTAGAAATCACTTTGGCATGACAATGAAAGAAATTGAAGACAATAAAATATTCCTACATTACATTAACCTCATTTCAATTCAGGTACAATCCAAGTTGTGAGGTTGTGAGATGCTGGAGATGAATGGATAAATTTCCACACCCAACCCATTCTATTATCACAGCCTGCCACTGAAGGCCACAGATCCCAGGTGCTAATACTGACTGGCATCTTACTGTAGTGTTTCTGTGCCGCTTCTCCCAGAGATCACTTGTCAGTCCAGCGGTGTGTTGAGGATTGCACTTTCGCTCTGATTCACAGTTATTTCCAGTTTTATCATTTTTAAATATATAACCTGCTCTATGATTGACCTCTTCTCTCTTTTCTGTGCATCAGTGGATTTTTCACTAAAAAGTATTCAAACAAAAGAGAGATTTATTGTATATGTTATGTTAAAAGACATTTTCAGATTTATTTATGCGAATTTATTTTTTTTTTTATTCAATTCAATTCAATTTTATTTGTATAGCGCCAAATCACAACATACATTATCTCAAGGCACTGTACATAATAAGGCCAAAACCTTTACAATATTACAGAGAGAAAAGAAACCCAACAGTTCACACAATGAGCAAGCACTAGGCATCAGTGGAGAGAAAAAACTCCCTTTTAACAGGAAGAAATCTCTGGCAGAACCAGACTCAAAGATGTGCGGTCATATGTATCTGAAAATGCCACAGACTCTTAATTGAAATTAGTGTTCATGGACACAAAAATAAAAATAGAAGTTGACATAGTTTTCTATTGGCCTCCTTGTTTCAGCACACCAGCAGCCAGAGCAGCTCGTGTTCATTATGAGCTCACCTCCGCTGCGACAGTCCCAGTGAAACATGTAAATGTGAATATGCTTTGACCTAACAAGGACACCTTGTTAACCGGCATCATTCTATATGATGAAATGAGAAAAAGCACCCTTATCCATCTTTGTCAGCAAAAACAAGCAGCCTAATAGAAGGGATAAGGTCAACACTAAATGTCAAACTTGTTTACCCTCCAGTGGCAGACAGATTGGCTGGAATTCATCATAAACACAACAGGTTCCCATTACCGAAACATTCCCTCATCCCATGCTGAGCTACTCGGGCCTTTTGTTTAATTGTTTGAAAAATAAAATGCTGTGTAGTGTTTAGGGACAGTAAAGGTTATCTTTTCATGAATGATGACACATTGTGAGGCCATAAAGTGGGAATTTTCCCAATTACTGTTCAAGGCATGGTGTGAGGAAAAGAAATGGGTAGTTAACACAAAACAGAGAAGATAGAATTGGTTGTGATTCCCCCACAAAAGCAGGGCAACTATGAGCAGCTAAGTGAGATGGATTCACTTGTTTCTCCTCTTCTATTAGAGAACGTACAGTAAATCAAGAGTGAGAATGAAAAAACACATTTTAAGTGAAATTGGACACATTACACATTTGGAGTGATAAAGATTCATGCCATGGTGACCAAAAATTCTGTCATGTCAGTGTGTTATTTCTGTGTTTTATTTCATGTACTGTATAATAAAAGATACATGTTGAAAAAATAGTGCCACCAGTGCCAGGGCAATTTATTATTCTCTACCAGGCCCAAACTGTTGGAGATCAATATAACAGGAGTTAGGAGATGTCTAGGGGTGCGATGTGTCATCATTTTAATGAAATATAGATTTGGGACTATTAAACAGCTTGCTGGTGCAGGTAAAAATTGCTCACTTTTTCACTGCTAAACAAAGCCATCCATTTAACTGTAGAAAAAATCAATAGCAGGCTGTGACCAATATGTACCTTTCAAATATGGGTACAGTTATTTTGAACAGTAGCTAATAAATCAAAGCCACGGGTATCAAATCTTTTATGGTCATTATATTGATACAAACCTCTATGGCTCTCAGTAGAGTCCTTCATTATGTGGCACCACTGCAACAAAGCAGACAATAAATCCTTGTCCACACTTGGGGCATAGCATGTGCAGGTTGTCTTCCCTGTGGTATTTTACCCCGTTACTATGGTCATCATGAAATGTGGTGTAATGACACCCGTATTTACATGTTCAACAGGCAGGAAGGAGAAGGAAGCATGGGTTAATACAATCACATTTGTGACTTTGAAAATATGAACCATTTTTTATGTGAAAACTTTGTATTTCACTGTAAAGAAAGGTTTTAGTGTTTCCTTTTCCCTTAACAGTGCACCATGTTTATATCTATCTATGCTTCCTGCACTGTTGGAATCATAACACTGGTAATTCTACACAACATGAGCATAGAGACAACCTGAGCATGTCTGTAAGACATGAAAATTAGAATGGAATAGAAAATAAGAACATGTGCATGAATGCACAGCGGGACCCAGTGTCAGAATTATAATGAAGCAGGGTCCACTTAATAATAACAAGCTGTTAAATGAAAGTGGAAAAAAAAAAAAAACAAAAAAAAAAACACTTGATACGTGCAGTGTTAATGTCTTTCGAACATGTTGAAATCTGTTATTTGGAAACATTTTAATTAAACCCAGTGTGAAAATGTTTGTTTTGGGGCCGAAGCACTGCATTTAGACAGAAGGATCAAACGAGGGGAGCTCTTTGGATCAAGTGCTGCTCTCCATATAAGAGGTCGTTGTTTCTGAAAGCTGCGTTAATGGCCACTTTCAAGGCAACCTACATGACCCGCACAAGTGGGGTTGATATTAAATTGGAATAAATGGTTCCATAAAAGCTGGCTAGAATGGTTTGTCACACCTCTTGGAAAAATGTGTCAAGGAAACATACATTTTTGTCTGTCACTTTTGTCTCACAAACGCAGACACACACAAGACGAATAGCCTATATTTTATTTTGAGGCTTTCAAATAACCCTCCAACCTGTGACTTGTTAAAATCAATTTCAAAATGGCTTGACTGAATCCCTTTCCCACTTGGTATAAAATTGACAACTATGTGGAAAAGCCTTGACCAATTGCCTCACACTGAATAAGTAATGATGAGATAAGCTTATACTGTCTATTCAAAACCAATGTGCTGTTTATAGTTGACACTGTTGGAGGGAAATGTCAGAATTAATACCAGCATTGTAGAAATAGGGCAGTTCCATTAAATCTCAAGCCTACACTTAAGTAGTGAGGCCACACATTCTTTTTATTAGAAGTTCCAGTGGAAAATAAACTTTTTTTTTTTTTTTTTTTTTTTAAATAAACTTTCAGACACTCACATGACTCACCAAATGGCCTTCTAACTTTCCACAATAAAACTTCCCTGACATGCTCAGGGCATTCCAGATGAACTTCTCACCTCATAATAAAAGTGTCAAAAAATAACATTCTCCAGAGAAGGAATGAACCCAGCGCAAAGCTGAAGAGGCTGACGTTCAGATTTGATAATGCAATTAACTGCGGGATGTCAGCTTATCACCCATGTGGTCTCTCTGCCGTAGATTCGGGGAAAAAAAATAGATACAGTGCCATGACTCTGAGACTAATTGCAGAGACTTATACAAATGTAAAGGAAAAATCTTTAATTTTAAACACTGTGATATTGTCTCTATATATGTTATTTTAACAAAACCTTTTTAATGTACTATTATTGATTCAGCAAGATTCCAACAGAGGGCGTTATCTGCAATCTGATTGGAGAGAAAGCCCAATATATTTAACAGAAATGATATCTTAAATGCTAAAATATAATTATTATTGTTATCCATGAATTTTCACATTTATCGTTTTACAAAAACACAGAAAAATAGTGAAGCACATTATTATTTCTTGACTAAGATGTCGAATTAGAGTTATTTATTTGCATTCCTGAACAGAAAAAAATATTTTAGCGGGTGAATGTCATGCTTGATTAGTTTCTGACTTTTCAGAGAAACCCACTGAGCTGGCTCAAATTTGTTTACCAAAAGGTGAATTCAGTTTGTTATTTGCCAAATAAATGAACAGTTTTTGAAATATATTTTTTTAAATAATTATGTTTTCTCATATTCTCCATGCATCCAGGTTAAACCAGACACCGCTGGCTTGTGATGCTGTCCCTTTAAGACCAACGCGCGGTGTTGTCTTGTCAAGAGTTGATCTGTGTTCTCGCGAGACCTCAAATACCTGTCCTACGAACACGCGTGACAGCCGAGAGTTTGCGTCGTTGTGTACCACGGAGCGTGTTGGTCTGAACAGCAAAGTGGCGTACAGGTGCTTTTGGGCTATTTTCATAATATATGCATGTTTTGCATCCAATTTAATAAGTCTGCGACTTAATTAACACACACCTGGATTGAGAGGGCGCTAATATATTATTTTAGGAAAATTAGCTGTGACGTCATGTGGAAATGTGTTGAAAGTGTGTTTGTCAGGAAGGTCATTATTGTTGATGCTGGAAATTCACGAGGCTGAATTAACTGCAGCAGTAACTTGTTCCTATTACTGTATATTCTACTGTTTGCATAAAGGGAATGTTCAGAAAGAGGGACAAATTATTCATTTCTGCTAACACTGTGATTTGTGTCAATCCCTTGTAATACCAGAACTAATGCTGCTTGATTTTTAAATGCAGTCTGGTAATGAAAGAGCCACAAAATTTTGCTCCCATGTCCAGTCCATTAAATCTTGGCCAGGCCACAAATGAACAGACCTTTCTGACGGAAGAGAAGAGAAAATGTAATAATTAATAGGCATGGCAAATGGCTGTTAAGCTGCTGAACACAATGATGATAACCTTGAGTTTAAAATAAGGAAACTATCCAACAAAACACTATGGAATAATAAAAGAAAAAAAAAAAAACAAACTAAAAATAATAATAACAATAATCTTTCTCAGCTAAAATTGAAGACAGTTTGAGTTTCTTTAATTTCCCTGTATCACAAATACATTACGATTGGTCTTAGAAAAGATTATATCAATAATGTGCAAAATACATGACCCAGGGTTTTTCAGGAGCACTACGTATTCTAAAGTTCCTGCTGCAATTTTATTCTTTTATGTTGTAGAAAAAGCCCTCTAAATTCCATGGATGTGTAACAGTAAATTAACTAAAACTCCCACTTAGATTTCAGATGGTAGTAAAATTAAGATACGCAATGTAATCTTATGTTCTGGTCAAATGAGATGCTTAAAACTGACTTTTATTTTCTTGTTGTGTCTCTTGTGCATAATCAAGGACATTTGCACTGATATCATTGATTGATGTCTTTAATGCGCGGGTTAAGAAAGTTAGTTTACCTCAGTAATACTAATGCAAGGAATAGAGTAGGATATTTGTTGTGCAGTTATTTACCTGACATTATTTTCTTTACAGAAACATGACGGAAGTGATGTGCAGCTGTCTTGAGGTAAGTTCTGCTCAAAAGCTGTTGTAGCTGCACATTTAGTAGATTCAGTGCTTGTGCTGATAATTGATGCAGTACGTTTTTTTCTTGCGCCCGACTGCAGAGGATATTTAGTCTCTTCTGTTCTGAATTTAACATAATATTTTGCCTACTCATGGAAAGAGCAGCCTATTAAACCTACTGCTGTCATTAGTGATATTGGGAGATCTTGGTGTTTTTGCTGATATCCAGTAATATATTTTAAAGCTGAGATATCAATATCCTGCTTATAATATTGTGCATCCCTAGTAACAGTATTTAGCTTTACAAGGCAGCCAAAGTAAATCATCATCATAGGTTTAGGTGAGCATTTGTAATTTTGTTTGCTGAGTGTTTGAATACACGTCTGTGCAAAGCAAAACAATGCTGTTGAACTAGTCTTAAGGCTCCACTTGGAAACAATGTGTATCTGAAATTGGCAAGATTTTAAACTTGCAGAGCTTAATTTTATTGAGACGTGAAAGAAGGCTGACCAAACATTGTAGAATAAGATAAATATATTCATCTGTGTGATGCCCTTTGACCAGTAGCAGATAGTCACTACAGGGTGCTAGGCTGCAGCCTCACCTGGTCCACAGAAAAAAGATTTCTAAAGATATATACTGTACTTTTAGAGACAGGTTTGTATTGTTTGGCACCGAGCTGTGTGAGCAGTATAAATCGTAAAAGCACATTTTTGTTGCTATGAGCCTCATTGTCTGTCTGACATAAATTATACAGTGATTCTTGTTTGTTGGTGAGTTTGATGCCAGAAATTCTACTGTACATTAAGTTGGATATACTGTAAGATAGGTAAGAAAGGTTTGCAGTGGCAGTCACTGCCTTTTGTGTGTTCCCATTTTTAGTCAGATTGACTTTGACTAACCTCAGTGAGTGGATGTAAAGATGTATAAGTAAAAGAATTTTTTCCAGTGTTTGGAAAAAATTGTGATGCAGTCATTATTTTGATGTAAGCACCATACATTGGCAGTGTTGCATATCACATGCAACGCATGCCAACCATTGCTACTACTGTGTGCACAGCCTGCAGAGGTCCACACCACCTTGTGGGAGTATTAATGAGGTTTGAGTCCGTCTGTAGTTAACCTTCACACTGCTTTCCTTTTTTCTTCTCTCTGCGTGTTCATGTCATAAAAGAATATGTGGATTCATTGGCAGGATTCAGCCTCTAATATATTTCTGTGCAGTCAGGGCCAATTAAAAAAGAAATAGCTTAATGCACTTTTGTTTGATTTTAATTGGTTAAATTAATGAAATTGACCCTCCATCTGTAAATGAATCACACCTTGATATCTAACAGCTCTTTAACATCCATTTTAAGGTTTTATTAGACATACTTGTATTGAAAAAAGATCACTCAGTCCTCACTTTCTAGCACAGATGCAATGTATTTTTGCTGAAGGAAGCAAGGGGAGGGAGAAGTGAGATAAAGCTAGGTGCTTGAATAATGCCTCATGGAGTGTTGATAACCTTTCAGCTTATTATCCCAATTAGAGTACACAGCTGGAGGAGAAAATTAATTCAACACCGGGCCATTTTGTTTGTTTATTTACTGATGTGTGCGAATTGGAATGGGGTAAACAGAGCCTGATAATCAAGGCTCCTGGTTGGCACTGCAGCGATGGTCATCATTTTATCCGTGTGCACAAAGCAGCCATTTAATTTCCACAGCAACTTTTAAAAATGCACAAGGTCTAGTAAACACCATCCGTTCACAAACACGTGGGGACATTTCAACCAATCACGAGCACCTTCATATAAGTACATTTAATAGGGGGCTGATTTTATTGTCCTTATGTAGTAAAAGATATGGCAGTTATATGCAAGTAAGATGACACTAACCACTGAGGACAAATGAAGAGTGCCACCGTCAGATGGCTGACAGCACTAACTGTAAAGTAAAGAGAGAGGACAGGGGATTCATAATCAAGCAGCAGATGGAATTTATTCTTCTGAGATCACACAGTTGGCACATTTTAAATGGAAAGATGTATGCAAGCCAAGAGGAAATGGTGCTTTCCTCTATACTCCTAGTGCCATAATGTGGGTTTCCTCTGGACTGGTGTAATTCCCCTCCCAAGGGAGCAAGGTTGTTCCACATGAGCTGGTTCCCTAATAACCAACCCAAGCCTCCTAGTGAAAAATCCATTAAGGTCAAGTCATGCATAGTTGATTGAACATCTCGTCTGGTGGTCTGCTAAGGAGAGCCATGAGCCTAAGAATACCACATTAATCAGAGGCAAAATGTTTTTTATGGTTATGAAACCGCAGATGTTCTTTTGGGGACTTTTTTTGGTACATTCAAATCATTAGTGCACAGGTCAGGTGTAGCAGCATAATGTTCAGCTCTGGGCTGATGTATAAGGTTGAAGTAGGATAGATACAAAAAGGAGGGTACTTTACAAAAAACCCAATCCAGGGCCAGCATCTCTGGTTCATCTCGCAGAACTTGCCACTAAATATTAACTCTGCTAAAAGAAAAAAAAAAAAACATGATGGCAACAACCTCCTATTGTGAGAAAGCAAAAGGTGCTCCAAGAGCACCGTGATCTCTCCTCCACCTCCTTCTATTCACAGCCAGCCTGTGTTCTTCCTGCTCCATTAGTTTAGACACCACATCCATCCCTTTGAGCCTTGCACGGGGGAGGCAGGACCAAGGACGTCATCGTCTGATGCTGCGTCTGTGTGTGTGTGTGTGTTTTCTATTGTGGTGGTGGTGGAGTATAGCACCTTTGAATTGATGCAGCCAAGCGTGAAATCACCTCTCTTCAGCTTTAAAGGGCTTACATGGATTTTTAATGATGAGCCTGTATCTTTTATGTGCCAAATATACTCAATGACTCCATTCCTTTTAATGCATATTTAACAGTAAGAAAGAGGAAGGTGCTGTAACAAGATTAATGGGATATGCATAGATGCAGGTCTCTCTCTCTCTCTCTCTCTCTCTCAGGTTAACATTGACAGTGCCATGTTACGTGAGGCAGGGTCTTGCAATTTTAATTCACTGATTTTTTATTTATTTATTTATTTTTTTTGTGGGTTAAGCAAACTGGAACACATCCTGTAAGGACAAGTCTTAAATCATAATGTCAACATAAACGGTCTGTAACAGAAGTTTAAACAATAATGGATACTTTAGAAGGATGTAAATCCACAGGTAAATAGTTGTAAGTAAATAAAGTATTTGTGAATTAGACTCTAGTGAACTGCATGGAAGATTTTTAGAATGTTTTGGTTTTTACACTTCACAGTCCTTACTAAATCTTAGGGATGTGAATTACTTTCAAATATTTCACTTTTTTGGCTTTGATTATTTATACACCAAAGACAGTTTGTGGGTGATTTCTGCTGTGCACACCCCCCGACTATATATTTAGAACTGGGGCTTGCTGAAACAAGCTGTTTTACTAAATCAGATTTAAAACCACCACAAAAATGTAACAAAATTTAATTTCTTGCTCCATTCAGTTTAGTCAGTAAACCTTGTGCTCTAAATAAATAGATGTCTTCTGTTAACATGAATGTCCCTCATTATATTGCATTATAATGGAGACATTTCCTTTCTACAGTATATTATTTCAAGTAATGATTTACAAATACACCTGTTAACAATTAGATTTACCCAGTTCAATGATCTTAATGTAAAGCTGCAGCAGCAACAACCAAAATAAGGCCTTTATTATAATATCAGACTCTTAATGCACACAATGGAATTGGTTAAAAAAGGCTCATTAACAGAGATGCAGTCATTTTTGTTTTGTTGTTTTAGTCCCTGGTAAATTGTATCAGTGCAGTATGAGACTTGGTTGTGTAGTTGGTGTCTTTGGTGTTGGCATGTTTTAAAAAAAAAACATAACCGAAAAGTTTACAATAATTATCCTGCAACAACATAATTCTGTCATTGCATGTTCTGAACCACATATTGACTTTAAATTTGGTTAATTTAAATAAAGTGATTAGTTTAATCACAAAAGACTTGTTAAAAAAGGTGTTTGTCAGAGGTGAGACTGTATGAACAGGAGCACAGTTGCTGTTCCCATCAGTGACACATAATAAAAAAAGCCTTGCCACGTCTGAGGCTGTGCTGCTGGAGGGGAAGCCAATCAAATTAATCACTTATTCCTTAGTCCTACTGGGAGTCGCTGTGTGAATGAATAGAGAAAACTGTATTTATTATGGAGCAGGACCTGGTGATAAGTACTTTTGCTGAAGTGTATGAATAAATGGGAGTCGGTCACAAGTTGCTTGTAGGGGAAGAGAAAAATGTTTCAGAGTGAATGAAAGAGGGGAAAAAGCTCCAGCGTTCACCTGGGGCTTTATAGAGACTTTATAGAGAAATTTAAAATCCTAATGGCACGATATTCAAATAAGTCCAACGCCTGAGGAGTTTAACTTCAGGTTCTAATTGTGTCAAGAAGAGATGGAGGGCACCGGCCATCAGTGGCCCATTTTTCGTCTGCACAGACGTGCAGGAAATGTGTGTTCCTTTCTGCTCCGTTTTATACTCTGTACCTGAGCGAATGTGGCTGCATACTTACACTCAGTGACAAGACAATTTGCATGACATTTTCACACCAAAGGCACTTTTTTTTATCATTGTTGTTGTGCGTGCCTGCGATGCCCTGAAGAAGAAGGAAGGCTTGTTGTCTGGAGGGATAAAAAAAAAAAAATCTTCAGCATGTGTGACAAACACTTTAGCAGGAGTCTTTACACAGCCCAGGGGCTTCCGCGTCGCCACTCAAGCATGTTGCTGCTGTCAGGAGGAATACGCTCCTCTCTGAGCGCCCATTGTTCGGGTTACAAGTCAATAGAGGGAAATTGTATGCAAATGTGACCTTCAGTTAAGTTGCCCATCTCTCTGCAATTTAGGACAGTTTGTTCAATTTTTATTTAAGTAACTCAATAATTGCTCTGCCTTCTGGCCAGAGTAAGAATCGCAGTGGCTCACATGTGCTCACAGACAAGTTTGAAAAATGGAAAGAAGAAGGAATACTTTGAAGAACATTACTAGAATGTTGGTAGCGAACATATTAAATTTAATTATATTTAGTTCCATTTTAATTCACTATTATGCTATTTATTTTCACGTGTGACACTAAATCATGACATGCGTTCTAAATGCAATTTACAGATGAAGTTTAGGGCCATTGCAATAAAACTCTTGCAATACAAGGAAACCTCCAACAGAACCAGACTTTGGGCAAATGGGTCCATCTGCTTTGGCTGTTTTGGATTCAGAGAGAATAGGAAAGAGGGGAGTTGTTTAATTTCAGGAACAGCTTTATTTACTGCTATTCAAACACTGTCAGACAAGTTGTTATAATAACAGTAATAGTAATGCTTATAAATGTAATAACTAAGCACTAGTTCATAACAGTAAATGGGATGTATGTAAGATAATTCATGCATTATCAATTGTAATGCCAATAAATTAACAGATCATATTGTGACTCAAAAAGTAAGACCTCCAGCAACATTCTCTACTGCCTATAGTACAATGGCCTGTAGACTGACTTGGAATGGGGCAGATTCATCCCACTATTATCAAAGCCGTGATTAGTGATTAAATAGTAGCTGTTGAAGTTTTAGGAATGGAGTCTACTAACTTCAACAAATTAGCAGCTTTCAGCACAACACAGACTCCCAACAGAGACCCTACAAAAGCCTGAAAAGCATAAACAAAGTTTTATCAAACAGCCTGTCAGCCCAAACAGGGATGTGACAGATGCTGACAAAGAGTGTTGCTTTAGTCACCTCATCAGTGTGCATCTTGTGTGGAAGTAAAATACTGCACTGTCCTGTCACTGTTTTGGCTGCAGCCCAGGATGCTCACTTGCTGCTGTTGTAAGCCCCTGCGAGCGGAAGCATAGAGTAAAAGAGAATTCCGTTACAGCAAAATGTGCCACGACGGACTATATAGAACTGCTTTTGGAACTTATGCCCTTTAATGATCATGGGAGGTCATCCAGCAGTCTTCCTCTGCAGCAGCATCACTAAGGGTAAGTGATGTTTAGAACCAACCCACATTTTGAAGGCTGTATTCTTTCTGAACCCATGCTGGTTCCTCAGGAGAATAATAATAGAGCCCTCTGAGTTCCTAATAATGTCATGGAGCTTGATCATTAAGGGCTTTGGCTGTAAAGACTTTTGACTGTACTGGGAGCAAACAGTGGCTCCACCTTCACCACTCTTGTGACTGTGATATCTGAAGAATGTCTTGAGGGAATTGTTTTAAATTTGTCACAGTTGGTCCCTTGGATTCAATAATAAACTGATTTGGTGACCACAGGTCAAGATTTCATGCTTATGATCATAAAATCTTGGGAACAAATCTTGACTTAGATTTAGAGATGAACTATTTGGATTTTGTTGTTCAAAGTTCAAGGTCATGGTGGCATCACAAAGCATGTTCCCCTGATATGTGCAGCAGCATTTTGAATCAAGTGGAACTTTTTCCTCAGACTAATTGGAACATCCTGGTAATAATGAGTAACACAGCAGTCCAGTCGAGAAGTGATGAATGCATGGACTACTTTTTCAGCATAGTTTTGAGACAGGATGTTTCTAATTTTCATGACATTGTTCAGGTGAAAGAAGGCTGTCCTTGACATTTGTTTTTGTCTGAGTCAAAGGACTTGTCCTGGTCAGAAATAACTCCACCGTTCTTTACAGCAGAAGTAATGTCATCCAAAGCAAACCCATGATTAAGTTGTGCATGAGCCAACTAACACATTTTCATGTTTTAATATTTTATGATTAGCTTTAAAAAGTGGACAAATAATAAAATTAATTAAAATTAATAATAAAATAATTGAAATATATGATCAATGCCCATACTGATGGGCATTGATCATATATTTATAATCCCACTACATCTATTGAAAAGAGAATTATCGGATTAATTTGCAGTTGTGGATATAATATAGGAATTATTTACAACTTATAGAACACATTTAGTATAATAAAGCCTATATTATCAACAAAAGTAGCATATGGTGTCAACCGTATGCATAATGAAATGACAATTCAAGCAACTATGATGTGAAAATGAGCAAAGTGGCCATGACAAGCTGTTTTGATCAGTGTTTTTAGGGGGACAATTATAGGTGAAGAAAATATGTACAGTAATTGACAAGATCTACAAGTTGAATATAAAAGGTGTCTGGATATAATAATAATAATAATAATGGAATAAAAATATCTTCATCTTAATTTCCCAAAACAAAAAGCCATATTATATGTGTCTCTTCACTGTGAAAGAGACGGACTACTGTGACTGTTTAATGTTTCATTTGTCTTTTTAACTTTTAATTTGAAATGTCTGCTTCAGGGCTGCGACATCCGTAGAGGATGGTCTTTCAGTACCTAGTGGTTAGCTGTCAAGGATTCTGCAGCATTGTAGTGTAAACAGGTTTGGCGAGGGCTATTGTGCTGAAACATTCCGTTCTGAAAAGCCCTGTGTGTAGAGGACCTCTGTGGGCAGGTCCTACAGTGTCTCGTGTACCAGATTGCTGTGGTTGATGGAGCCTCTGAATGTTACAAACTCTGCACCATATCATCACATATTGATGGCCAGAAGACTTTCTCCTGCCTTTCCTTTTTTCCATCTTCTTTTTTGCTTCCACTCCTGTGTCCTTGTGTGCAGCACTCTGCACATTGACTGTGTGTTTTTTTCTTATGTGACACTACTAAATAAAATCAGACAGATTGAGTTTACTTGCAATTTGCATACTAGTAGTGGGGCACAAACACATACAGTAATGTTCCTTTCACACTGAGTTGTAATAACTGTGATGTAGTGCGGATGGTCTTCTATGACTAACACCTTTTTTTTTTTTTTTGAATTCTTTTGAGGCAGATGCAACTTAAGTTTGACTTAAGTTGCATCTGCCTCAGATGATGCAGGAGCCTTAAAGAGGGGTGTTTTAAAGATGCCAAAATGCTCCACATAACTGAGAAGTGTGACTCTGTTCTCGTGACGCATAGTTGTTTCACACATTAATATAAGCTGTTTCACTGTTGGAGTGTATTTGTTCAAATTGTGGCCGTTACACTTACATACACAGTGTAATGTACAGAGAGTGAGTGTAAGGACTTAATCTTCCTCATCACTCACATAAAACTCAATAAAGATGTGTTGCTTTTACAGCTCTTTCCACTCCTCCTGTGAATCAGACTGTCAGATAAATGATGCTTTTCCCCTGAATCATTTTGTTTGTTTATTTCTTTTCTACCTTCCTGAATTGGCAAGAGAATCTGTCTGGGTTTCTGTGAATAGTTGTAGATTCATCACTGGTGTGTTCCCACCTTTGCAACATTCAAGGTTTCAATCCAAGTAAAAAAAAAATGAATTGCCTTGTTCATTGATATATGAGCCATTTGAGGTCTCTGTCATTTTGGCAATTTCACACATTTTATAAAAAGAAGACAGGAAATCCGTTTTTTTTTTTTTTGAAACCAGAAGTTTGAGGCTGATGGTAATGGACTGTACATCTGGCAAACCAGTGGCAGTATTGTAGTAGTTTGACTTTTTTTTCTTTATATATTTCTTCCTTTGACTCTTCAGTAAATGAATTCAGTTAAATGCATTAACATCAGCATGTGGCATCAAGGCCTTCTGCAAGGAGTTTGCATGTTCTCCCCGTGGTGCATGGGTTCTCACCGGGTACTCCGGCTTCCACTGTAAATTGTCCGTAGTTATGAATGTGAGAGTGAATGGTTGTCTGTCTCTGTGTGGCCCTGTGATGGACTGGCGACCTGTCCAGGGTGTACCCTGCCTCTCGCCCTATGTTAGCTGGAGATAGGCACCAGTGCCCCCCGCGACCCCTAGTGGACAAAGCGGTAGAAAATGAGTGAGTGAGGGTGAGACCAAAGAAGCATATTTGACCCCATAAATGTGGTTGCAAAGACTGACTGAAAACAAATGCAACGGTACACTGTCGGTGTTTTGTAAATAAATATGTTCAGTGTAAAAATGTAGTCTTGCCTCCCACTAGAAGACTGTTTTTTTGGTTGTTATTCCATCACTCGAAATACAACATACTGAAAATGTTGAAAAGAGCACCTCAAATTCCTAAATTCATACTTTTAGCCTTTAGGGATTGTATGTTTTTAAAAAGATCTAACAGGTTTATAATGAAATAATTTCATACAAAATGTGCTTTGAGCAGTAATATCTCTGGAGTGCCCAACTCAACACAGATTCTCCTTACAAATCATTTTTCTACCAAGGGCTGTTATTTATTCTTATTAGGAAATTAACATTTAACTGTGGCTTGATAGTAATCCCTTAAGTAGCTACTGACAGTGTTGGAGAAGCACATGGAAGCTTAAAGACTTTACAGTGGCTTAATAATGATTACAGTCTATGTGCTGTGATGTATTTCAGGTTTATCACAGAAGGAATCACTGGAATCAGTCCTTCTAAGAAAGACATTTCATGTTATTTTGTGAGGATCTTGTCACGCTGCACCCATGTCATGTGAATTTGTTAGAGCCTGGGAGGGGACAGAAGTGCAGCTTCCTGATGGAATTATTGTGGTTTCACAGCATGGCCTCAATTTCACCACAGAGTTAGTGGCTTGTGTATGGGGAAAAAGGTTGATCTGTGATGAACAGCATCAAGTTACTTTTTTATTTGTCTTAATGTTATTCATTTAGCATGCTATTGTGCAACACAGTTGTCAAAATGCAATGGGACATTTTCTTAATTGAGTTCAGCTTCAGTGTATTCACAGTGCAGAAAAAAGCAGTAGCCACTTCAGTTTAAAGCTTCACTATGTGGGACCGGCATGTCTGCTGAATGTGCCTGCCTGCTTAGTGTCAGATGAAAATTAATAGACAAAGATGTACTCCACAGCTTAGGATAATCATGTAGCCCTTGGGGCAGTGGGGGAAGAAAACCACAGTCAAATATCTCATTAATTCATATTCAAGGAGGTCGTGGCAAGGTTTTGCCTTCATGGCACTGACATTTTAATCAGAAGTTCGCCCAAGTCTCTATTAATAGAATAATGGAAATTATGATAACAGTCACTTAATAACACCTGAGCATGTTTGAAGTGAGGTTTGTACTGTGTGTTCTTTAAAAATGCACCAACATATCCTCTGCATGCTGCCTACCAGACATTTCTCTGGACTCTGTGCTTTTCCCAGCATGAGACGCACTTTTTCTCAGATGTGTACAGAAGTGTTTATGGGCCAGGAATGGGGGAGACGGGGACTTTTGACTTTGTCATAATTTTCATTTAATATTCTTGTCATTTGTACTTTAATCTTATAATTTCAAATTTATTCTTTACAATGTGTCCTCATTGTTTCTACTTTCATGCAGCATTTCAATATTGTTCTACATTTTAGCTCAATTCTCAGCATTTTGGCTTTATTCTAATCACTGGCTTTATTTTTGACAATTCCTGTTTTCTTCATTTTGACTTCACCCTCGTCATTGCGACTGTATTCTAGCATTTTTTATAGCATTTCCACTTATATTGGCATTTCTGCTTTCGCTTACTTTATACAGGTATTTGCTTTTATTTTACTTTTTTTTTTACTATGATCTTAATCTCAACAATTTAGATTTTTTTTTTTAATTTTTGTTCATTCTTGACATTTAGACTTTTTGTAAACTTTCTCTACTCTCATCATTGTGGCTTTTAATTGAGTATTTCTACTTTATTCTCTTAATTTTAACATTATTTTATACATTTCAACTTTATGCTCATCCTTTTATTTATTCTATGTTTTTGCTGTGTTATTATGTCAGCTTTATGATAATTTGTCCTTATTCTCATCATTTTGGCAGTATTCTTGACATTTTGATTTTATTTCTTGTCATTTTTACTCTCTTATTGACATGCTCAGTGGGGGGGAAAAAAAGAATTCCTCATGCTGGCTCTAATATATTTTCATAGATGTGAGTAGGATTTCAGCATCATTTATTTCATAGCCCCAGGTCATCACAATGCCACACATATGGCACATTTGAGCTGGTGATGCAAAATATTGCAGATACATATCCAGTGATGAAATAATCCACATTTTGCAGCTACAAAGAACAGTTTCTCACTCATTGTGTGTATGACAGACTGATATTGGCACCATCCTACTTCCATGCAGCACCACTCAGTGCAACAGTATAAGGTATAATATGATATAATGTGTCGCAACACAGCATAACAGAGGAGTATGACAAGTTTTTAGTGAGACTGATATATTAATTTGAGGCATCTTTGAGCTGCTGCTTAGTTTTTTGTTATTTAACTTTTACATATTCCTATTGTTTCGTTACCTTTGCGTGCAACTGACTGTCACTTTTAATTTTTATTACTTTGTGTTGGTACAAGAGAGTGCTGTAAAACCGGAGTCAAATTCCTCGTATGTGAAAACTTACCTGGCCAATAAAGCTGATTCTGATTCTTTGAGTCATGATTAAGATCACAGCTTCAAAATAATTAGGGAGGGCTATGTAATGAAGAGGTGTGTAAACATCATCAGAGATGTGTAAATATCACTAAAATAAAGGCTACATTAATAAAGTTCTGAAAATACATTTATTTTTTCAAAAATAGCTGAGCAAATCTCCTCCAAAGCTTTGAACAAGAATTCAATTACAATCAGGTGAAATTGGCCTCCATGAAGAGTCAACAGTGAAGGATAATGGCCAAAGTGCACTGTCAAGTGTTTGTGCGTTTTTAATTAACAACTTTAAACACATTGGTGTTGACTTTGTTAATGCAACTTGGCTGTGCAGAGGTTGAACATGTGTCTCACATGCATCCAAATGTAGTCGGACAAATACAGAAGAGATGAGAATATAGATGGTCTTGGATTATCCGTGTAGGAGCCCCCACCACCCTGCACAACCCTGAGCTCACCTGCCTTTGAAATGTGCAAATGAACCACTGATGTTTACTTTACCTCATCCAATGTAAATTACCCTTTGTGTCACTTTAATGTTGCTGATTGTAGTGCAGCCATCTGCTTAATATTGCTCAGCTGTTAAATGATAAAAAATGATTGAACAATGCAGTTGAACACACAGTAACTGGTTAATATGGCATTTGATTTGTCATTTGATTAAAAGAAAAAGTGCAGAAACTGTTTATTGATTGATGAAGTGATGTTTAAATGTAAAAATTACAATATTCTTGTAGAGTAATGTAGCATTTCTGAACTATTATCTGTTCTTTAATACATCGCAAAGTTAATAAAATCTGTGTGAAATTTGATTTAAGATACATAAAGTCATGGAAACAAAGCACAAGAATAACTTTTTGAAAGCACTATTTTATTGAAAGAGGTAGAAAATGCAAAAAAAAAAAAAGTGCATGGCATAGCAGTTAAAGTTCCATATATCTTTACACTTTAAAATCACAAACTGTTTAACTAATTAAAGCTGTTCAAAAGAGGTGTCCTTCAAGAAACCATTTTTAATTTCAGTAAGAATCTTTATTTTTCTCTTCTACTTTCAGTGTTTCCACCTCTCTGGTTGCTGAAGAGAGAGTCTGGCAGAAACACTACCTTTCACTTTTCCCCATAAGTAATTGGTGATGAGATATTTTTATTTAAAATCCGGTTCTAATACACTACAATCCAGAACAACACAGTGTTATAGTAGTGAAAATCTTTACATCTGAATGATAGCACACAGGAGGAGAATAACTTTTATTTACTATGTGTTGTATATATGTGCTTGACTGGCTTTTAATAAGAAGCATTCCTGGGTTTGTAGTAGGGAAAAACTAGAGGAAAAAGAAACATAAAACATAATTTAATGTACAGTTGAGGAAACAGGAATGATAATAATATGATGCAGAAGCAGAATGAAATACAAAATCGGATCTGTTTCCCAAACATTTGCTAATTCCATACTAATTACTTAATATTTTGCATGCATTTGTCAATCAAGATATATATATATATATATATATACTCACTCATTTTCTACCACTTTATCCATTAAGGGTCACGGGGGGAGCTGGTGCCTATCTCCAGCTGACATAGGGCGAGAGGCAGGGAACACCCTGGACAGGTCGCCAGTCCATCACAGGGCCACATAGAGACAGACAACCATTCACCATTAACCATTCATACCGACGGGCAATTTAGAGTGTCCAATTAGCCTAATCCCCAAATCTGCATGTTTTTGAACTGTGGGAGGAAGCCACAGTACCCGGTGAGAACCCACGCACCACGGGGAGAACATGCAAACTCCTTGCAGAAGGCAACTGGGTTGTGAACCCGGGACCTCTTGCTGCAAACGAAAGAGTGTGTGTGTGTATGTGTATATATATATATATATATATATATATAAAATGTGTCTTTAAAACAGTCTTTAAAACGCTAACCATACGGTAAAAAACCTGAACAAGAAGAGAAATATAAAATACCTGCAAAAAGGCACATGATTTATTGACCTTGAAAACAACAAGTCATACTGTATTTATACCACATACTATATGACCTCTTTCACTAGTTGTGGACTTAAATTTCCAGATGACCTCTTGTTCACACAATCACACAAGTTTGTTCTTGACACTGAAGTCCATGACAGAAATCTCCACAGGTGCTACTTTATGGATCGTGTTCTGACATTGTTTGTAGAGCTTTATAGAGCTTTATTTTTCTGCACAAGCCCAGACAGACGCCCTGTCATGGCCAAAAAAAAAAAAAAAAAAAAATTAAATCACATTGACTCTCAGTGAATTTCCACTATATTGCTACTGCAGGTATCTCTTGTGTAAAGTGTGAGATGAGCTGTCAGTTGGTGAAAAAGGAATAAACTCTTCTTTGGTGTATTCATGGCAAAGAGACCCTCCGCGGGTAGCAAAAGTTCACACAAACAGCTTAAACAAAACTGGAGTGAAGTTGGACGTAACTGGAGTGAAGCCAGTTGCTAAGTTACTCGTAGAATTTGAAACAGCTGATGATCCCCTTCTAGAAGAAACTCCAGTACTGTGCATAAGTCTACCGTTAGATTTATTGTTTTAGCAATGCTATAATGGTCATAGTGTACAATTATTTCTCAATCACTTTATTGGAACACATCCTAAAAATGGAGAAACAGATATGCAGCTTGAAAATAACATCTTTTTTCAGAAAAAAAAACAAACAACAAAAATGCTTCTATAATATCAAATATTTAGTGTGACCTACATTTACACTTGAACAATAACACAACCATGGCTCTTTAAAACCTGGAATGGAACCCTAATGTTATTGGTCAAACCTGTGTTTCTCCTACTATTTCATGTCAACAAATAGCTGCTGTGAAAAAGGTCTATTATACCTGGTTTAGTCCAGACATGTTTGAGCATCACATACACATGTTGCACAAGTTCAACTCATTGACGGGCTGATCATATAGTATAAGACTGACTTTTAGTCACGTCTTTTCAATCTAAACGCCAGTGATGACAAAACTGACATAAAAACAACAAAGCTGGTGGTGTCCTGAGACTTTTGCACAGTACTGTATCTCCTTTCTATTGGCTCTTTTCACATTTCAGACACATTATCTGGACAGTGTCTCTGTGCTTATGCAGCAGTTTCATGTCGTCAGTGAGCAAAACAGTGATGGAGAACTTGCAGCTAAAAGAGGGATATACTGTAATTATATCTCAGGACTGTGCTCCATCCACTTTTTAAATTTACTGCCTTCTTGTGGCGACAGGAGACTGTATCTTAATCATGTGACACATGCTATGGAATGGAATGTTGTAGTTATATTTGTGGCATTGCTCTGAAATTAGAAGTTACATAGTTCCAATACATCCATACAGACCTGCTCAGGCTTTGACATTGATGCCGTTCACCCTGTTGTAAATTAATTAATTGATTCATTCATTGTCTATGGCCACATGAGTGTCAAGGACAGCAAAAATACATGAGACAGGACAGGCCCTGAACTTAAGTAGGTTTTCTTGACTAGTCCTGTCATGAAAAGGTATGTTTTCACCTCTTCTAGAAAGCCTGAACTGCATGTTGAAGTTTATGGGTGGTTTAAAAGTTACCACGTGTAACTGTAATGTACTACATCTACACGAGGTAATTGCTAAATGTCTTAGGGCATATTACAATAATACTATTAATAATACTTATTAATAATCGAATAAAAAAAAAAGCTGAGAACATTCATAATGCACTGGATAATCTGAGGTTATTGATTGCAAAAGTCATTTTGCTCATTCATAGCTAAAGAACCTGATGCTAAATTTAAAAGGGCGACAGAAATGGAGATGAGTGATGATATGATTTCTATTCATAGAGGAAAGCTCTCCAGTAGTTGTCATGTTGAGGAATAAGGAATATAATCGCTACTGAACTCGGAGGCCTATAAAATTTCAAAGCTCAAGGATGTAAAACATTAATATCACTGATATAAAATATAATTACACAAGTCGGAGAATATGAAGTCTTACTATTTGCCCTGAACTGCTGCAGTGCTAAAGTTTCAACATTCAAGGCAACAAATGGTGTGTGACAGAATTCTACCATGTAGTACAATTGGATTAACCATAAAATTAAACATTATAATACCTGGGTTGATTGGTTTTAGGAAAAACATAGTTCTGCCGCTAACATAATGGCAATACCAGAAATAATGTTTTTCTAACCTCTTTGTCAGAATCTCAGACCAACACATGCCTACATACAGTATAACACTGCTTTTATTTTTTCAGTTGCTAGAAGACGGAAGCATGAGTTCTCTTTTTGTTCCTTAGTATATAGAGAATTCAGGATGCACTGCATTGTTCATTTGAATCAGAGCAGAACATTAATTTACAGGACATTATTGTTTCAGGGTCTTCATTATTAAATAAGCGTAGAGCCTACAGTTAATTATCCAACTTTACATCCCTTAGCATTTGACAGTCTGTGAGGCAAATAAGTCGTTGCAAAAGTTTTTGGCGACAACATTTTGTAAAGAAAAAAAAAATCTGATTGAGGATTTCCTGGCTAATGTGACAGAACAGTGCATTTCATTTTTGTTGCAGTCCATTCAGCGGTGGAGGAGCGTTCTTAGACAATTACACATACAAAAAAGAGTAATTTTAGTTTTACACAAGTAACATGTTTTCAAAAAGAAGAAGTGTAGTCTAATAATAAAAAAAAAAGTAATATGCTTTATATGCGTCACATTTTGTCAGATCTGTTGAATTAATATTGGCTATTGTAATCCCAGGTGAGAACTGCACCGAACAAAATCAATAAACTCCAGTCAGACACATTACAGCCTCTGTACACAGCTGCTTATTGGTAATTGGAGAAATGCATGAACGCCACAGCAGGTGTCAATAGATTTTATGAAGTAGGATTATTTTCTGTATTAAATCAAAACAGCTGTCACTTCCACATGAAGACTACAAAGCATTCTAGTCTCTATAGTAGAGACAACAATGTGAAAAAGGCCCTGCTGCTATGTTCTCTTATGTACAGTAAAATACATCATTTTTCTCACAGCTGTCTGTGCAAAAGTAAGCACAGTAACAAGGGTAAGTGGGTTACGTTGTCCACCACTGATATTTGGTGAATGAATATAAAGCGGCCACACAGAATCTAGGAACAAAAGCTTATCTGATTGTAGTTTTCTGTAATGTGTTCTGTGGCAGCCACGTCTGTCAGAATGCAAAGAATTGTTGGCTTCTACTCAGGACACATTTTGAAATTGATTATAGTGTATTGTCGTATCGCTGCTTTTCAGGGAGATTAGCTAAACTACCCCCTCCATAATTAGCACTTGTACTTAAATAGTACTCCACTGTGAGGAAAGATTTAAAATTCCATTAGTGTCGCTGAAAGCTCAGGAGTGGGTTTTAGGCGTCCTTCATCTGATCAGCGTCCAAAATGTTTAAGGTAATTGATGATGAAAAAATTAGCCTGCCACTGCAGGGTGATTGATACCAGTGACGCTCTAATTATAGAGTGGAGCTTTTCTGAGGCCCCAGCACTTAAGCGTTGTTGGAAAATCTCCATGCTTTCCCTTTCGACTGAAAGAACAAATGACAGGATCTTAATTTTTATTCATGATGTATGTATGTGGTCTAATCACATGCTGAATCATAAGCCATCTTTGGGCTCCGTTTCTGTGCATATTCATAGCTTCTCTTCAGTGTTATGACACTTAAATTGAACTTGTGTCAGAAATACAGAAAATTGTGCTTTTATTTCCATGTTTATAGCAGTCTGACTGGATTCTGCTCAGAGTCTTGTACACATTAGAGTAGAACATCATGGAGAGCAAAGGTTTGCCAAATGACTGTATTTCTGTCTTTCTGATTATTTTTTTTGCCTATACAGACAGCAGACTTTTGACCACAGAATGTGCAGAAAATGGCAATTAGTAATTGCCATCCATTAGTGACAAATAGCACGAAATAGTAGCACACTCTTCAACAACATGCATAACATGTCTCGCCTTTTTTAGTGTTAGGCCACCATTATATTTATTGTTTTAGCAATACGATAATGACCACATTGTATAATTATTTCTCAATCACTTTATTGGAACACATCCAGAAAATACAGGAAATATGCATGCAATCTATTTTTTGGTTAATAAAAAAAAAAAAAGATCTTCTACAGGCTTAAGTATCGAGTATTTATGTAATAGCTTATATGTTACATGTTTAACATTAGAACACACACACTTGTCACAAGCAGTAGCCTTTTCAGCTTGCTCGATTTATCTAAAATATGACAGTATTTTAGACAATATTAGAACAAAGGTAATATAAGTAAAATATAGACTAATTTATATAGTTTTTGAAGGATTTCAGAAAATGTAGATATTACAGCCTCTTTTAATGCTCTACTTTGGAGCTGGAGGGTTTAAAAAGAAGATGCTTTTATGATTCATGAATTTCTCAGATCTGAGTGTAAATCATGCAGACAATTACTCCATGAACCAACACGTTTCCCTCATGACTCATATCTGGATAAAATCACCTTGCCAGTATTTGTCCAGCATCATCTCTGCTAATGTTTATTCAAAATGTGCCAAGTGATTAACTGCATTCATTACAAAGATTCTATCCGGTGATCACGTTTGATTTAATCCTCAAGTCCAGTCTCAGCACAAACCCTGCTGATATTTCTATCTTCTGTGGTGTACATTATGGAAGAAATATATTAATTAGGCTTTTACGCTTGTAAGATTGAAATTCCGGCCTAGATATTTGCTCACTTTATATTTCTGGAACCTGAAAGTCACAGGATCTGCACAGCCCTCGTCCGTGATCTCTATCTGCCTTCTCCACCGCGGCAAGAGAACAAGGTCTCATCTGCTGCTTTATTTCACACTTCACTTGCCATATTCTTCACGGAGCAGGACCTCCAACTCATCAGAGCCCCACACCAGCTACGGAAATGTTATGCAAATATTCCGATGCTCTGTGAAAAATGGAGAGGAGGGGAAGCATATTTGAACAGAGCTGTCGTTCACATGTGCGCTACTTTTCTTTTAAAGGGCAACTTATTACCTATGAAACATCTTCATTAAGTGGATATGAATTACAATAGAGAAAAATTCCAGCAGGGCAAAAAAGGGTGAAGTGAAAAACAAAGAACTTGATCATCCCAATGAATAAAAAGTGTGGTTTATGTAAAAGTAGCTAAATAATGGATCTAGTCAGTGGAATAGCCACTATTTGTCCCTGCCTGTGAACTCCATTTCACCCCAGTGTCACTAGTTACCTTGTGTTAAGTTGAGCTTCGCCACACCTTTAACTACATGAATAAAATATTGAATCTAAGAACCAATAGTATTGGTTGAATAATATCATTTTATAGTGTGATAGGGAGAGGTGATAGAGATTTGGGATGGCAGTTATTACCAAGACATTCAAACTTTCCTACCTGAAAACACGTTGTAGTGATTTAGTGATTTTTCTTTTCATCACCCATGACATAATACTGCACATACATAAATGTCACTCCTTGCCATGTAGTACAATGTCATGTCATTTCAGCAGCGACAATTTCACTCTGTCCTTTTGATCCCTGTTGATAATGTGCTGGTTAAGCGTGCTGCTTTAACGCTCTGAGACACTCACCACCGGACTGATCTGATCTGTCTCATGCCCTTGATATCAAGATGCTGGGAAATGAGAGTAAATTGAATCAGCATTGTGACTGACAGAAGCATTATGGTCTGGGGTTGGCCATCAGGAGCCAACCCCAGAGGAAAAGGGGTAGGAGGAAAATGATGAATCACAAGGGCTCCACGGTTCTTAACTGTTAAGAGATGGGGCTAATGGAGAAATAAACAAATATTGCAGATGGAATTATAAATACTTGATTTGGATATGTACAGGTAATGCATCTGTTTTTATTAACACAATTTGCCCAGTATTGTCAGTTATAAACATTATCATTTCATTTCATGTAGAATTATACTTAAAAAAAAAAAAAAAAAAAAAGATGCTCTTTGTAATTGTTGGCTCACAATCACATTGCGACTTTTTCCTTTCATAACAAAAAAGTAATACAGGTGCTAGTTGCTAATGAAACCTGGCTTTTCATGACAGAGATTTATGATACTGACTTTCTATTTATGTAAGTTAGTAGACTGCAGCCTGAAATCTGTGCAGTGTAGATAGTTTGAGTTTAATAGTTTGACAGGCATGTTCCACATCAAAACACTTCATCAGTGTCACCACATTTGTTGGGGGGGGGGGGGGGGGGGGGGGGGGTAATCAGAATTTATATTATTTATTTTTACCTTAAGTTCCATTATTTGAACATGGGACTTTGCCGAATTTGATGAGGTGAGTAGGTAGTGGGGAAAAAGTGAGTTATTCTGCCTTTAGTTTTTTGACCATTCAGTTCCCAACTCATTCATTTCAACCCCTAGTTATTAACATAAAAATATCACTAAATAAATAAATACATTTCCACCAATGGACTGTCATTTCTATACAAAGTCAAGGGTTTTTGTTGTTACTTAGGTTAAATGGATTGAAAGGATTTGTGCATGTGTAAAGTTTTCTGACCTTTCCCAGAGATTAGATTACTGCAGCCTATATAAAAGTACATACTTGCTATGAAAAACAAAGAGAGAGGAGTAGGGCATATAATCTAAAGGTCAGTTATTAATTCACTTCTCCCTGGAGGCATAACTGCCAAGGTCATTCAGCACCATGGCCATGAGTACTTCTCACCTTTGAAGCAAATGAGCACTGTGTCATCTTGCATCGGGATGTGATAGCTTTTATTTTCGTCAAAAGCTCCATCCTGCTGTCATATTCTAAACTCTGCGTAAGGCAGTTTATCCCTGCACCTTTGCAGTGGCTGTTGGAGGACGGCTGGATACACGCGTGCATGTATAAAAATAAAAGTCAATTCACATGTTTAATGGATTCATGCTGTCTGGATGGTGCTGGTAGATGTTCTTTGGGCTTAGTCTACTTTGGATTGTGGAGTGTGTGACTTTTCAGTAAAAAATGTCTGTTACATTCAAACAGTTGTCAAAGGAGTTCGCCCAATGTTGACTAATTAAGTTTATCAGCTCAACAAAGAGCCCTTGTTTCTCAATATAGCAGTGTTTTGTGGGCAAGTGAGAAGGCAGTGAACCTTTTATTTGACAAATTGTTCCCAGTTTTCTGAAATATAAGTGACAGCAATATTGAAAGAGAATTTAAGGTGATGGAATTAACCCCAGTTCTCTGAAACATCAGTGAGATAATGTTGGAGAATTAAACCTAGAGACGTGCTTTCAAAAAGATCTGCTGGCTCAACTGAGAGGTAGAGTAAGTCTGGGGGCATAACGACACTAGCATTGTTTTGGAGAGTTTTAATTTAAAAAAAAAAAAAAAAGGCAAGTAAACCCCATACATTTCAACTTCCAGTTCATATTCAAGCATTTAATTCTCTAGATTCTAAATAAATAAACAAAAACTTTTGCAGTTGTGTTGAAATATGCAGGTTGTATGTACATCCAAGGATATTCATTTGTTCAAGTTGGATTTGTAAATGATGATGCAATGTTGCTGTTGCCTCCGACTGTCTGGACATAAAACAAATCACTTCCTATGTGGGGCATGGAAATATCGCATGACACGAGATCTAAACACCATTCTATTGAGAAACCCAGGGTGAGGTGTGTGCAGCCAGTGGTCTGTATTAGCATTGTTTTTTTTTCCTGAACATCACCTACATAAAAGAATCGATATAAAAAAATCATTATAGAATATCATCACGTTTTTGTGTGTGGATATTTTCTTCCACTCCTCAGAGCGCATTATGTCTCTCCTAGCATGTTACAGAGAGCCTTTCAGTGTGCATAACATTACTGGTGTATGACATTATCTTGTTGTGTGCAATTAAGCTTTCAAAAGTTGATTCGTCAACACATTGTAATGTGCGAATTGTAAGTATGAAGCCTGGGAGGGTATGTTCGACAGCCAACGGGGACGTGAACTCATCCGTCTTTTAATTGCACTGACTGTTGTCTGCAGCCCGACGTTATGAGAGAGATGTGGTGCACATCCAAACGGCAAAACACGAGCTTAACAAAAGGCACTGATAACATTCAGTGTAATCTTCATAAAGCACTTGAAATTCATCTTATGTCTTCTGACAGTCGCACAAGCGAGATCAAATGCTGCTATCTAAACATTTTTATTAACTGTTGATAGTAGCAGACCAGACTACAGCAGTTACACGGAGCTTCTCTGTCAATGTGATATACTTATGAGAAATTTATGCCTGATTTAATCAATTATTCACTATTTACATAATTGATCAGATTGTCTGCAGGCGGTATTAATAGAAAGTGACAGTTCTTAAGATGGGAGCTTTTGGAGGGGTGATGTGTTGAGCTCAGGAAACCCAGCCGCTGAGATGCTGCTGATTTAATGTCCCATTTTTATTTTTTGGTCCCCTGTGGCCCCAGAGTTGGATGGTGAGGGGACCATCTGAGAGTCTTAATAAGCAAATCCAGTTAGGTGAATCACCACCTGTACCCCACCAAACAGGATGATTTCGGAGTGAGAGAGAGAGAGAGAGAGCAAGTTACTGTCATTTGTCTTCCTCCTCAGTGTCTGCGGGATAACTGGAATTAAATGGGCCATACTTATCATCAGTGACAAATGCAAGGGATATGGTCTTCCTGTCATACCAGCAGACACTTCCATAAAGTCAAAAAAAAAACAAAAAACAATATGATTCAGCCTTGCTAGGACTGACAGTGATTCATGTTTACAGATTAATAATCCATGACAAAGAAAGGGGCTACACTTGTCACCATCACCACAAAAGACCAATAAACCTGTAATAATTCCACTCACTTAAGGATGTCATACATCCTGTTTGTCCAAAGGTTCTAGCCTATAGCAGATCTACTGTACATATAAATTATAATATGATATCATCTCATAATTACAATATTCCTGTCTACATGTAATTTGCACTTGGTAAAGAGACAAACGTTGAACACCGACGGCAGCAGTGATACTGAACTGGTGTTTGCTGTGCGAGACCTTTGATGGTTAATTAGTGTAGGCAGCTGTCAGAACAGCAACGGCAGGTATTTAAAAGTTTTGATACTACGGTTATATTTATGCCCTCAAAGCTTGCTTTGTTCTCTAAGGGATTATTGGGTTGCTGAGGACGGTGCTCGAGTGAAGGAACAGAGGAAGGGGGGGACATCAGATTTCCTCTTACCACACTGAATGTGACCACATTAATTATAGATCTTGGTAGGCAGTAGTTACTTTCATTCTGCTTTTTTCTTTTTTTCATAGAATACAAGAGGCGGATTAAGTTCTTTAATCAAGATGACAGGTGTCAACTGGGCTTTGGGGGGGTGTATACTGAAAGCTGCTTAAAGTTGACAGTGACATTTTGAGCAGGCTAGGGTGTCTATTTGTGAATTCTTGCCTGTGGCTAAAGGTGCAGGTGAGGGCCTTGGATACTGTGAGCCTTAAATTGATATAATTACTACAGTACAGTCTAAAAAAAAAAAACCTCTTCATCAGTCGTGACCAGGTGTGGACAGAATCATGAAGAACTGTGCTTAAAATGAGTGGAGTAGAGGTGATTATTTTACTACATAGAGCTAAGAGAGGTTTTGGCAGTTCCTGTACTACCAAATGCGCCATATTCATAACTGATTCTTTGGAAAATAATTTTGTGGGATGAGTGCTCAAGTAAAAAAAAAAAGCCACCTCATAATTATTTATTAAAATTAAAATGATAGTGGCACATCACCTTCTTTCTTTGATATTGTGCTGTAGAGGATCATCCCTCCATCTCCCCTCTGTCTTCATAATCAGAGAGCATTGTGTCTGTAGTTCTCGCTGAACACGATTCTGCTCTGCACCTTGACATTTTTGGATCATATGTAACATCATCACCAGACTTTTTCCACAGATTTTAAGTGTTCTTTCCCAACAAGCTACTATGACAGAGTTGTGCGCGATGTGGACCAGTGATGACTACTGATTTCATTACAATAACGATCAATTTTGAGCTAGTTTGGTGAGTTGTTTAGGGGCAAAACTGTTATAATGGTACCTGACTGGAGGTAATCTGGAAGAAGCAGCAGCAGTGTGTGTGTCAGAAACTCGGAGAGGGAGGGTGCTTTGGTGTATGTTTTATAAGGTGCAGAAATTACAAATCCAATCATGCATTAATACACATGTTTATCAAGAAATTGAATGCTTTGGCCCGCATTAAAAAGTTAAATATACAATTCAAAAAATTAATGAATGAAAAATGTGAATGAACCAGCAATAGCCCCTATCTTTTCTGCACTTAATTTTGAAAGTGCCGTGGGAGTGAGTCTTTTTGAAACGATTACGTGATTTTCGAGCACTTGTGCTTTTATTAAAGAGCTGCTTCTGAGCGCTGGCTCTCTTTTGGGGAGAGTACTAAGACTTTATATTGGTATTTATGGTAGGGCTGCAGCTGTCATAAACAATAAATCTTCCAGTTATTTAATTAATCGGGTAATCGTGTTGTCTGTAAAATGTCAGAAAATGTTGAAAAATGCTCGATGTTTACCAAATCTGGAAATAATGATGTTCTCAAATGTATTTGTTTTATCCTTAAACCAAAATTCTTCAGTTTTAATGATTTCTTTGTTTAATGGAGCATATAAACTAGAAGATATTCACATTTAAACAAGCTTAATTACTGAAAATACACTAAAACCAATTGATGAACAAAATTGTTGACGATTCATTTAGTAATTGATTAATAATCGAATGCAGCCTTAATTTACAGTTATTTATTTATTTCTCAGTCCCACCTTAATGCTTGCCTCTTTGTGGTGTTGCTTCCATATCGGCAAAGTCTGGAAATAAAATAATTTCATCATATAGAGTTTTGTTATAATAATAATAATAATAATAATACATTTTAATGCTGAAAATAAGTTTGAATTTTGACTTAAAGTCAAAACTATCTCTTCTGACTTCATCGTCCCACAGGAAAATGTGTTACTCACCACCTTGACAAATTTCAGGAGATGATTGGGGACATATTGACTTAAGACGTTCTGTCCTCTCGTATGGCTTCACAATCACACACACATACATCGCCTCCTTCCTAGGTGGGACCATTAGTCAGTGTTTGTACAGAATATTAATGTAAAATCAAGATTTTCACCGTCTTGGTTGCAGTTTAATGACATACTAACGCAAACACAGCACAGGTTTGTCTCCTCTTTCTCTACCAGCTGTACCTGCAGCCTCACACCAGGAGTATTTTCTTCTTTCTGGTCTTCTCTTGTACTTCATTTCATCTTTGCAAATTTTAAATAAAGCGGCAGAGCTGTTCTGCACGTTTTTGCATCAGAATAAGACACAGTTCTTGGACAAAGACATCTCGGCTAGAGCAAACCAAAGGCAGCGCTGATAGAGCAGCTGCCGTTACATATGAGTGAACACCTAAACTGCCAATAAAGCACTCTGATGGTTTTTATATCTTTACAGCATTTGATGAGGAGTTATGCCAAATGTGGCTCTGTCGTATCATCGAGCCATATTTTTTTTAGACACGCCAACAGGCGACTGGAGGAAGACTGTTTTCAGTCTTTAGAATTCTTTGCTACAAAGATGCAATATGTTAGCCACTTTTTTCAAATATTTGTGAAGAGGAGAATCTGCATTTGGTTTAAGTCAATTTATGGTTTCCATGCCATGCGCCATTTCAATAAAGAGTTAACTGAGTCTGTACTTTTGATGTCTGACTTTGAATAGATGAAACGGTAAAAACTAAAATAAACACATTATATTGCATTAATAGACCAAATAATATAGCTGAAGGGAAAACACAGATTTGAGATACTAATGGGATATTAATAGTAAAGTGCAGTCCGTGGTGGTGGAATCCCAACACACTATCTAGGCAGCAGTGTTATTTGTTGTTCCCTTGATGAGATAATTTAATGCTTAGTCGACTAAACTTTATGTAGCTACTCATTAGGTAAACAAGCATCATGTTTTCTCTTAAACACTGGTTGCCAGCCCTTCCTGTCTATTCATAGCATATCCATTAGCGCTATTAGAGCTGTGCAACTAATGGGTGAGAGAGCAACTTACCTGTCTTTTGTGGGTAGATTTTATTGAGGCAGGGCTGAGGGACTCTCCCGTTCTCACATGGTGCCTGAGAAAGGATGAGGCCATTAGGACTTGGCAGAGAACACGATACAGCCTAACCCTAATTTGTTTAGTCCAGGGATTAAATTAACTCATCTAAGAGCTCATTTGCAAAGAAGATACAGTCCTTCCCTCTCTCTAGTGTTTTCTAGTGTCACCTTGGGTGGAATCCTATTCTAAATGGGGTGCAAAATGATCAATACCTTGAGTAGTGTAAAATGACAGGTGACATCCTCTGAAGGGGGGATGTGATAATGGATCCCACACCACGTCTCATACCCGCGGCATGTCTGTATCCTCTTCCTCAGATCTCTTCTGCGGTCTGCATGAGGTGTATCATATCAGCTGATTGTTTTCAATGTGACTTTGATTGATATCAGAGCCACGCTGTTGTTTAGTTCACAGACCAGAGGCTGGCTCTCATGGGGTATCACTTCCCTGTGAGCTACCACATTACCTTTTGCTACAACTATGTTTGTGATATGATGGCACCACAATACCCTGCATCTGCTCCATCTGTCCATCCAGCATATGTCATGTTCTGCAGATCAGAGAAAGTGAATGGAGTCATTTTGATTTTGACAGATCAATACGCCGCTCAGATTTACCGTTTGAGGACTCAACTGTGATCTGTTTCAGTCTGTTCATACTCTTTTTGTCCCTTTTTATTTACTTGTGTGTCATGGTGGAATGTGAGAGCATGAAGATATCAGAATTCTGTTGTGAGCTTTTTAACATTTGCTTTTTAAAATTCTGTATAATATGTATTTAGTAATTATTTACCCCCTACACTTTAACAAAGAATTAAAAAAAAAACAAAAAAAACCTATAAATATCTATATTTATGTTTGCCACCAATACATTAATTCATTTTTCAAGTGACTTTCACAACTTAGAATTAGAAGTCCTTCAAATTTGGTACAAATTGGTTGTTTTCAAATTGGAAACAACTTAAAACAGCTGTAAATTAAAGGGAGTACATGCATCCGGTTTGTATTGAATTCTACTTGGTTTTCTTTATGGACTGGGCCAAAATAATTGAGGAAAAAAAAAACATTTTCTCACTAAGGCAAATGAAATTGCTGCATGGGTATCAATGCACAGAAATACTCAAACAGATTATGCAGGGATGTTCACAGCCTCAACCGAAGTGTCACTACTGCTCATTAATATTTGTGCAAAGCATGTCCCTATGTGTGTGCTGAAATTCATTTGCACCATATGCAAATAGGCTGTATACAATTTGTCCTGTCAACCACATATCTGTCTGCATCAGTCTGATTGTGTGCAAAAGTAGCAAGTTAACCCAATGCTATCCATCTATGTAAAGGCAATTGCACAGTGAGCATGCTGACCAAGCCAATGTATTATTTCCCAACCCTATGTGGATTCTTTTAATAAATGAATGAAAAAAAGATGTTTTCTGCTGGAGAATGCAAAGGGAGATATCTCTGCATGTATAAATAAACAACCAAGGCCAACAAAAACATGCCGTGATTCCTATCATTGGCAAATGCAGGCTATTTGTGTAGAGGCAGCTTTTTTTTTTTGTCAGCTCTATTTACTAGATTTCCATACCCTGCCCCTGCTGTTCCCACCGCCCCCCTTGCACATCAGCCAGCAGGAAATAGGTATTCAGTGCTTTCTAGAAAGAAATGAATCTCTCATGGAAATGAGAACAATGAGTAATGAAATGCTGGATGGGATGTTCCTGACCCATGCTATTCATAAAAACCTGTGTCTTCGCAGGGAGCCATGTATGAAACTGAAGGTTGTGAGCACAGAGCTGTGGGAAGGAACATTAGAGTGAGGGGAAACAAATAGCTTTCCTTGGTGTTTATTTAATCATTTGATTTAGGCGAAGTGCAGGCCAAAGCGTTTCAGTCCACATAAATATTGCACTTTGCATCTGTAAGATAGATTTTATATATTTTTTTCTACATTCATAACACCCTGCTTTATTCATCGGGGAACACTGGATTTTTCAATCACAGCTGTTTGTCAACAACATAGGGTTGTGTAGAAGTGAAAAATTGATATAAAACTTTGCCACTTAGCATATGTCTTGAGTGCAGTGGTATGTCTGATGGTATGACACTAACCCGGCGATGTGTAAAAATAGACATCAATTAGAAGTGGAAATGATATTGCTCCTCGTATTTTAGACTAGCATTCTGTCCCATATAGGAACTGAAATGACCCATTTGCATTTATTTATCAGACAAGTGTGCTGATCAAGATGTCCTTTGGTAGTTTGTGTTTTTTTTTTTTTTTTTTTTTTTTTTCTTCTTTGAAAGGGGGTGGCATCTTGGATGTAGCTGAAAATAAAGTTCCTTGGGGAGGAGTAATATAGTTTGAATGGAACAGACCATTTACACTGTGTGTGGCCACATTGCACCAGGAAAAGTGTCTTAAAAACATCATAACCTTGCAGAGTAAATCATCCACTCTAGCCCGCAGACAGAGACTTCCAAGGTGGATGTGGTGGTGTTGGTGGGGGGTATTCTGGGTTTTCAATGGATACTTGTTTGCGTCCTATCGGCCACAGCAGGACGACAAAGAGCAAGGGAAAAGACAAGAACTAAAAGTTGCTTGCATCTGGGGATCTGATATGACATAAAGGAGATCACAAATCTTTCGTGGGCTGGCGAGAGGGGCGTACACTGTGAACGGCGCGATCAAGTAATTACTGAGCACTGTTGAGGCTCCTGAATAAGTGTTTCATGTCGAACATCTTTTATTGCAGCGAATGACTTGAGTGTTCATTTGGCTGTGAATAATCATATTGATCGCAGGGGCGCCAAACTGACACCCAACAGTGACTGCTATGTTTCGGGTCACCAAGCGCTGTTTACGACTCATCGATTTTGTTGTACAACAGCGGGGGGGGGGGGGGGGGGGGGGGGGGGGGGGGGGGGGGGGGGGGGCACAAACCAGAGCCCCAACAGGGAGATTCCTAGTGAGACACCAACAAGCAGAAGAGGAGGGGGATCTGTCCCAGCAGCCCAATTATGTTTCTTTAAAAAGCCACTGTTGCTGGTCCAGTAACAGCGCTCCCTCGGGACCTTCACTTGCTCACAAATTCTTCCGCCGTTGCCAATTTCAGTCTGATTCATGACATCATTCTGATCCTCGAAATGTTGGAATGGATAATCAGATGATTGATTGAAGCGAACTGCTGCTCTGACAGAATACTGACACGGACACAGCTGGCTGCCTGTCAGTGGGGATAGCTGAATGATGTATGAGGTTCTGCACCCAAAACAAAGAG
The DNA here is from genome assembly GCA_016785285.1 of Brachirus orientalis. Taxonomy (NCBI): domain Eukaryota; kingdom Metazoa; phylum Chordata; class Actinopteri; order Pleuronectiformes; family Soleidae; genus Brachirus; species Brachirus orientalis. Next base: position 328,466 of record JAFBJR010000113.1, on the reverse strand, counting down.
AAAAAAACACCCACATTGCAAGGTGATCCTATGGCCCTCACTGGTATCTCTGCTTACTTATTTTATGCAAAGCATATCCGCAGAGCTATTTGCCTCTCAAACGTTGATTGCATCCACGTATTTGTGCTCTTTGTTTGCTCTGCAGTGAGATTAAAGGATGAGGTCTTCCCTGCTACACAGCAAATAGCCAACATTTCTAAATTAACGATGAAGTGCTGCCTATATTGAGGTCCACCTACTTAACCAGATGCTTTCAGTAATAAAACAGTGAAGGATTGAATTTCACTTTTCCAGAAAATGAACCACCATCTATTTCCTCCCTTATTTTTAATGAATGCTGTGACTACAGTGCAGCGCCAAGATATTGAAATGCAAGAATACTTCCACACATACAATCTCATAACTCATTTTAAGTACAGACACAATCATTAAAGGGAGAAAACACAATAGAGCTACACTCCATTAAAGGTTAGCACTGTAGATAGCTGCTGCTGGAGGATAATAAAAGACTTTGTGTTGTAATTACAGCTTGATATCCTTAAATATTTGTGCCCAGTATAGTTGAATACAGCAATGCCACAACATAAGTAAATTGACATTGTATGCTTTATAAATGCAGTGCATCACATTTTATCCAAAACCTATATTCAATGTGCAAGAATATAAAGTAAAAATAAAAAAATTAAAAAACAAAATCCACCAGTGGGTTCTCCTGTGATAGGATAGATGCTAAGCAAAAGTGGTATTGATTGATTAGAGACTCTTTATCATGTTTATTGATTGGGTTTTGTTGTGCTGTGGATTACAGCCACATGTCCCTACTCTCGCTTTCAGGGAGGAGAGGAAGAAAATGGAACGGTTCTCCATATAATGAAACACGAGGATCTATTGAATTGGGAAAAAATAAATGCTTTTGAAAAAAAACCCACTGCAAAGCTAAACTGACGGGCTTCTGAAACAATCATTATTTATGAAGGGGATGACACGGCTCATCCCGTTCAGCATTTTTCATGCAAGGAGATACAACACATTAGTTAGTCTGTCTTAAGAGTTGTTCGAGAAGGAGGATGGAAAAAGTGCATGCAGCCGTACGCTTTAAGGAAGCAGGATCAATAACCAATCTAGGGAGCGGAGAGGGTCAGGATGAGCACGGGGAGGTTATCATATATTGTACCTCAACATGTATAAAGGAGGCTGCCTCAGTGTGTCAACACACAAGCTTCAGAACAATGCCTGGTGATAGGACACAGATGTGAATGGCTTCTTCATAGGAAAAACCCACAAAGAGCTTCTTCACTGTTACACCGTGCTCTGATGAATTGTTGGATATTTGCCGAGGTGACTCTTCTGACTTTGTCAACCCACTAAAATGTATCTAACATTTGGTTTGAAATCATGTCAAAGTGAGCAAAATTCTCTGCTATAAAAGGCTGTTTGTACAGAATATAAATGTTAACGCACCGTTATTAAACCCCCTTATCAACAAAAGTTTTGCTCGAAAGAGACAATAGATGAAGAAGGATAAGTTTTCTATAGACTCCTAGACCGATTTGCCCCCTTGTGACTGTTTAATATACTCTTACTTCTAGGTTGGCCTCAGCTGGTAAACTTGAAGCCTATGTCCACTTTTCATATGATTTGGTCTAAGATTTGCATAAAGTGTTGCCACTGTTAGCGAATAGTACTTTTATGTTTAATGCTCCACTATTTTGCTGGATGTGTTGTGAAGTGTAGAAAACAGTCTGACAAACTATCACTGTAGTTGCACACTTTTCACAGTTTCCCTACCTACTCTCTAAACTTGCATGGTGCAGGAACAGGCTTTGAAGTGCAGGGTGCTGGCTCTGTCCTGCCAAGTACTGTACAAGTCAGTGAGTCCTTAAAATGATTTTGAAACTGTATACAAGGGAAAAAGGTTGCTGTAAGCACATCCTGACAAAGCGGCCAGTATGGCTGCAGACTTTCTGTCTTCAAAAGGAACAGATGGGCTTGATAGGCTGATGATCACAGAGGATGGTAATGTCCATAAGAATTAAATGCATAATGGCATCACTGGTTTTGTTTTAGCGGGAACTGTTGGTAATATAGGCAGAATAGAAATTTTCTGTAAATGCAGGCCCTTCCCACTTCAAAAATAATGGCATTTGAGTTGATTGATGATGTTGTGTGATTCTGCTTCAAAGACACTATCTCTGCTAGTACTACTTTTGGCATACAACAATCACATATGGCTGATTAAAAACCAAAAAAAAAAAAAAAAAAAGAACAGACTTGAACCAGGTGTTATAGAAATAAGCTGCTTTAAAGAATGCATCAGCCATAATAACTTACTTAGTTAATTAAAACTGGTAAAAGATCAATAAAGCTTCTATTCCCCCTCTGCTAATTCTTCAGTGCTAATTAAAGATACTCACTTTGAAGAATACTTTTCTCTTCTGTGTCTTGTTAATTTGCACCATTGCAATGGCTCCCAACTAGATGACTGGAAAAAAGTAGATGAAATGATGAAAGATGAAAGGGGGTCATATTGTGATGAATTTAGTAAGACTTGTTATCATATAACTTTATCTGTCAGTTTGGTCCTGTAAGGCTTTGCGGCATCAGTGGTGGATTTTACTTTTTGACCAATGTGGTTTCACTGTCAGAATTTAAATGACATGTTAGGGGCCTGGGACAAGGCTACACTGCCCTGTAATTGTTCCACAGTGGCCTGAAGTGCAGAAATATGAGGCAAATGGCTTTCATTGCATCATAACCTTGACCGCAGTGGCTGCTCTGCTTCGAGCTTTGGCCACTGATGCACTCAAGGGCCACTTTGTGCCAGTATTACCCCTCCGTGTCACCCTTCCATCTCAGTACAGTGAGCCCAGTGGCAAAAAATAATAAAATGAAATGTCAAATCAAAGAGGGGACAGAGAATGGTCTTTACCACAGGGCTTAGATTTTTGAGTGAAATGGAAAAGTGGATTTACTGCTGCTTTTCTCTGTACGGGGCAGATATGCCACAAATTGAGTCACTGAAATACAAACTGAGCTAGATTCACTCTCAGCTTGAGAGGGAAGCAGTCTTCCAGCAACAAGAACCATTTTAGCATAACCTGACATTTTTACACAAGGAATTTTAATCGGTAAGAACATTCACTTAACATCTGCCAGTTTCTAACTCGTTTCTAATTTACATGTAGGGTGTCTACATACGTATTTTCCCAGGTTCAATGAATGTTACGATAAGATTACCATTGGTTAACACGACAAGTAACTACAACAAAATATAATATTTTGTGGGCAGAAACCTTATCACAATAAAAAGTTATCTGAACAGAAATGGCCAAAAGTAGCATTTGCCAATTTACCACAGAAATTATTGGCACTTCTGTTCATCACCTTTTGTGATCACCTTTTTCTGCAATCCAGGGCTGAGACATTTTTCAGTTTCATTTGAAGCATTGTGCTTTGTCCCGTTTTGAGAGGCTGTATTCATTTTCCTTATCACCTCATAGCACTTTCATAGTCACTGGCCGATTGTATTTATTTCACTTTTACTTACTCTTACTGCACTTACTAAATAGCAGCTGAGTAGGTGTAGTTGGAAGACCCCATTCTGAACTCACTTAGTTCTACTTACCGACTTTCACTACATTAACGGGGTGGGGGGTGGGGGGGGGAGTGTCCTTCCAAACTTATAACCCTTTTATAACCCTTATAACCCTCTACCACTGAGTCGGCAGTGATTCATGGTTACAGAATACACTCAAAGAGAAGTACAGCATATCTTAGAGTCTGGGATGGGTGAAATGATGCATAACTACAAATCTGAATACTCTGAATATTTCCAAATGAAAAATAATGGATGGCAATGTTCCAACACAAATTGCTGGTTTTCTGACTTGTTTGCCAATATTGTTCAATTTCAGGGACTGTGGGGGAAAAAAAAAGCACCCCAGGAAGAAACTGATGGGAAGTTCTTTTCAAAGCACGCCACTACTCTACATCCCCATGAAGGATACTTCTGCTGTAAGTGTTACACTAACTCGACTCTCACTCGACTAGACTCTGATCTGTACAACTCTGAGTAATAGTACAGTCATTGCACTACAGTCCCACTGAGAATATTTTGTGAATGGAAAAGTGTTTTTCTGTTAATTTTCTGTTGAAAATTAAAAAGAGAAATCCTAGAAATTAACAAAAATTTATATATATATACGTATATATATATATATATACGTATATATGTATATATGACATTGACCTGACAGGATTACACAATGTTACAAAAGTATGCTTTAGTCTTAAAAATATACAAGCTTTTTATCATATCTATCTGAAAGGCACTTGACAGATTGACTTAAAAGCGATCATCACAAAACATCAGACAGTATTTGAAAATCTGACTATGCGATGAGATACGACCAAAGGCAAATAAGGTTTCTCCCCGTTTTGTCTCAGTGATACATGGTGCATGCTGGTGCACCTCACACTCTCTGCTCATGCAGCAATATTATCAACACCCCATGGATCAAGTAGTTGTGGCAGGACTCTTGAGAGTCCACATGCTGCAGGGAAGACCTCTGCTGACCTCACAGCAGACCTGGGATCAGTGTACTGTGGGCCTGCAGTGATCATCCTAAGGCCCTTTTTAGATGAGGTGTGCATAATGGGGAGTTTTCTCTCACTGAAGGATGAATCAATGTGGCATGAAGAAGAGAATTTCCACCCCATTTCCTCCCCTGATTACCCCACCACATACAGCTCCTTAATGGCTTGTTGTGTGTCATAAATCTCCTTTTACCACCACAGCATCACAGATGTATTACAGTGTATGCCTTACATATTAAACCAAAGGTGTCATTGGGATTTGGTGCTGGTGGTTTGTTGGAATAGTACTGTATGAAGCAAGATGTTTCATTTGTGGGGTTGCCTCAGCCAGCTCACAGAGTCATGGTGTGTCTGCTTACTGTATCGTCTAACAGCTCTCTTGTTTGTAATAAAGCTCCACCTGGACAGGATGTAGTGAGGGATGCTGCGGCCTGCACCACACATTACAGACAGGACCATAGTGGACGAGACCCATGGGCTGTGCATAAAACAAACTCTGTGTGTGTGCAGGAGCTCAGAGGTCACTATGAGATCCTTTTGAGAGATCAGGAACCAGTGTGGGTGCTGAAGTTGAAAATATTTAAAAAAAAAAAAAAAAAGTGCAGCTTGATTCAACTTTTCATTGAGTTAATACATTTACAATTTTTTTTGTAGTTGTTTTGTCCAACAAAATTTGTCCTATTTTGCATTATTCAAATCTAGCACTACTCTGTTAGGAATAGTACCTGGTATGTGGTGCTTTTTTTTTGGTGCCTGCTCTGGTGAGGGTTAATTGAGCGATGCTATTCATTGATGACTTTGCCAGGTTGAGGAGGTTCAATGAAGAAATGGAAAACGACCTGCCTGACACCAAACCGAGTTGAGTCGAGTAATCCCCCTTTTTAAGACTAAGCTATACTTTTGTGCCATTGTGTACTCCCCAGTAGTGCTAGAACTTTATAATGAAAAAGCACCATTATTTGTTCCTGTAACTCTTGATATCCCGATTGCCCAATATTGACAAAGTTATCTTGTCGTGGCACAATTCCTGGAATGGCGGGCTGGTTGTTGCGCTGCATGTAGGTGGATGCAAGTGAGAAAGTGGAGATTAAAAAGACCAGATGATAGAATGGGAAAAAAAAAAAACTCAAAAGACCAGAGTGTAAAAGAAAAGCTTAAGGAACCTAAGCACCAAATGTACGAAAGATAGCAACTCCATTAAAACAGTTTTGCAGGTCACTGAAACAAAACACACACTAGAACTTAAGGTTGATGCTGACAAAGGTATGTATGCTATTACAGTGTCACATTATGTATATAATACAAACCTGCCACCTTGCGCACACTCTATCTTCACTGCGGCCAGAAATGGAGCAGACGAAGAAGAAATTTGCATGTTCACTTGGGGCTCGCGTTCCCACTAATGCCAGTGGGAGCCAAGGTTGATAAAAACCTGCTTGCATTCAAGAGTAATTTGACCCAGGAATGCAGATTAAACACATTCCCACAGGCAAAAGACAAGTTTAGATCTGAGATTAAGCACTTTTTTTTTATTTTTTTTCACCATTGGGAATTGGTTACATATTAAAATGTGTTTGCTGACTGTGGCCTGTATAATACAGTATCAGTAGTCAGTGAGCAGTGCTGCCATTCTTTTGGTGTTGGGTTTGTAGTCACGTTATGAGCTTTATCTGAACAAGTGACCTTTAATGTGTCGTGACCCATTATTCATGTCAAAATATTGATTATAGCAGCCTTTTGCTTCTGTCTCCCTCTTCCCTTTTAAATATGAGCGATAAGTAAGCTTTTCCACTTCTCTCTCATTCCTCATCTCCCTTAATAATCCTTTTTAGGAATGTACACTGTTTATATACTACAACATGTTCAAAATAAGAACAACCTGTGTGATTTAATGATTATTTTTTTATTTGTATTTAATGGTGAATTGGTTTTTAAGCAGAATTTTATAGGTTTGCTAACAATTGTTTGATTTCAGTGTGATTCTGTCTTTGCCTGGTGCATATTGACAGCTCCTCTGTTACGTATGTCTATTACTGTAAGTCAACTTTATATGCTGACAGATTGTGGAGCATTTCATGTGTAAGCTGTTCTTTGCTTTGCAGCTTTAAGGCCCACTAGCCAGAAATTTTTCTGCTTTGTTGACCAGTGGTTGCGAAGCCAGGTCTTCTTGCTGCAAAGGCAAGAGTGCTAACCACTCTAACTTATTTTTAGTTATTTATAGTTATTTGTATACGCATACCAGAGGTGGTACATGTACCGCAGTGTGAGAACCATGGTTGTAAAGTATTTAGGTGAGAGCTCTTGCTAAGTAACAGGACTTCTGGTAAATACAGATTTCTTTTTATTTTTTTTGTTAGCATTTCTGCAAATACGGTACTGTACATTTTGATTGCACCAGGTGTAGTTTGACGATGGTAAAGCTTTCAATCTTTTGCAATATGCAGGGTGAGAATATAAAGTGCATAAATGAGTGTTGGAGTTCCTGAAACATAGCTGGATGTTCTGCCAAATGTGTTCCCAACCTAGGGTGAAGCTGTTATATTTTTAGTTTTGGTTTGGATTCAGACTCAATCAGAATGTGTGTGTTGCCTTTACATGCTTTTTCTTTTCAGTATATTAAAAACATAGCATTGTATATACAATACATTAAGTGCATTTTGTAGTTGCTGACCAATATTTAGAATTGTAAAAAATTGCTTGTGTGATTTTAATTCACGTCTTGGCTTTGTACTGTCTGTATGGAAGACTTTGCCGCTCTTCCTCCAATTGCATTAAGTTACGGTGGTGTTCAATCCACTAATAAGCTTCACCAGAAGAAGAGACATATACATAATTTATTACAAAGGATTAGCGAGGGTCTGTGTTCTACCATACCTCCTACATTTATGTTTTTGTAAGTCTGTGTTTAACTCTCTTTTTCTCTTTTCCACCTTGACTCAATTTATATGAAAAAGTGACACAGGCTGCTTCCATGATTTCCACGGCAGAGGTGCTTATTATGCCACAACACCATCTTTGTGGATAAGTGTGTGTCCTTATCGCCATCTTGCTACTGTTGACAACAAACAATAAAGCCTCCTTAAAATGCTGGAGACTTGAAAGTTGTCTGTTAGCTAATGTGTAAAAATTAATTTGCATGGCAGAATATCATAAATGTTATGGATCACAAAGCTCAGGCTCAGATACAGTATGAGGGTAGCAGTTTAACTGTGGTGCAGTAAGCTTAGGTAATATTTTCAGTGGACCTCAACCAGTAAAGGAGCATCTTGCAAAACCTCTCAAATGATGGCATCAAGAGGGAAATGTTGTCAGAGAGGTTTAAAAGGGATCACTTTGTTTCAACTGTAATAACTTCTAAATAATAAGTATTGTGCGTTTTATTGCAGCAGCAAAAGTGCAAATATTTGCAGAACTTTGCTGCAAATTATTTTGCAATCAACCAGTTACCGACAGAAGGCAGACATCCTGTTGCTGTTAAGTCATCTTCTTTCAGATAGAGTTCAGAGCTTATATACACAGTACAGAAAAGACTACAGAACGCCAGCTACATTAATAGGCAATGGGATTTTTCTTCGCTGTCAGAATTACATATGCAAATGTGACGGCAATGTACCAACTGGTCATGGAGAGCAGCGGGAGAGCTCTGTGCATTAGTCATCGTGCAGAATGAGCTGCGCTGACAGAACCACTAATTAATGGTTAAAAAAAGATTCAAGAGTGATTTCTATCCAACTCTCCTCCACCTAATCAGTTTATAATCGCATTTTTGTCCTTTGGGATGATCATTTCTTCCCTCAGATGTCTGCTTGCTCTGTCATTAAGCGCTCGCAGGAACTGAAGTGGATTTCGCTATAGGTGTTATGTAGAAATTACACTCTTGTGGTACAGGCCACAGTGAACGTGAAACAAAATTGCGGTTGTGATTGAAAAAAATTTGACACTTGCTTGTTCCTGACATGTTTGAGTAGAGACCAAACACCATGTGTTTACCCTAGAATTAATCATGGATTTAATGACTCTAGCTTGTGGTTGGAGATTAAAAAAAAAAAAAAAAGTTTTCTACCTCTACTTCATGTCCAGTGTCATCACTGCAATACATAATTAATATGTTTTACAAAAGATGATGCCAGTTGTCAGTCACACTGGTGTCCATTCATATGTGCCATAATTTGTCTGCTTTCCTCAAAATTGGATCATAATTTGCAAAATTTACCTAAAGTGTTATTGAAGAAGACCAGAAGTAGTGATTTAGACCTTTAAGTTCTCAGGAAAATGTTTTAATGTCTTTATAAATCAAGTAAGTGACTTAGAGGCTCCCCCTGGTTTCTGTTCAGTTACTGTTACTCTCTGATTAACTTCACTGACTTTACCTCCAAAAAAAAAAAAAAAAAATGTGCTGCTGTTTTGTGTGATCTTTAAATTATTCTGGCCAAGTGTCAATTTACAAAATAGTAAATAATAAACAATACAGATTAATGCAGCCAAATGTTTTGAAGTTTAAAGACTTCCCACAGTTCAGAAGAAACATTAACCCATAATTGGCAAAGATATAGAGATATGTAAATACCAGCTGAGTCGGAGCAGAATGGAATATCATTTGGGGGCATAGTTTATTGCCTTTTATTAGGATATTGCTGCACAAGGACTAATACAAATGCCACATTGAGATATTTTTATTCACACCTAATGAGGATTGCATATACAGTAACTGTACTTACAGTATGTGAATATAGACTACTTGCTTGATGATAACAGTTCTAGAAGTGATACATTTTCCCCACATGAAAAGGATGGATTGAATAAGCAGCTGTCGGGGTGATACTGAGTTCATTCGTACCTTTGCTATGGAAATGAAATCACCGCAACACTTGATATTTGTTTTTCCAGCATTGTAAAAAAAAAAAAAAAAGGAGCGGTCTGAGCAGTAACTTGTTTATCACAAAAGCAATTCAATTGAGTGTTTGTCATAGACGACTGCACTGACACTGTTTATTTGAATAAATAAAAATAAATCATCCGCCCTTTCTGGCATGAGGCAACTTCAGTAATCACGCACTGTAAGTGAGAAATTTAGCTCACTCCATGAAAAACCACCAAGTGTTAAGCATGACAATAAATTCATTTTACGTCTTCGTCCATTTTGTGCTGTATCGATTGCGGATTTTGGCGAATCCATGTCATTTACTAAGATGAATGTTGCCCAGCACCTCTCATTGTCCCAGACAGCAGCAGATTTTTCTTTTTGAAAGCTGAGCAGGATTATGATGTATGTGATCACGGGGCCGTATTGATCCAGCTCATGCATTATCTGTAAATCCAATAATCAATACTGCGAGAACCATGAAATGAAACCTCCCAGTCATGTTGGTATCGTGTATGAATTACTGTCAAAATGATTATTTTTTTTTTGCCCATTAACAATTGAACACCCAGTAACTATCAATGTAGCTATACAAAGATAAATTGACCTATGAAGCCGCATATCAGGTGTACAGTTACTGATTGATTAATAATGCTGCATAAATGTAAGCTTTAAATAATTATATTTATAGATGTATCATTTTACATAAGAAAGCAAAATCCATAGTGTTTTATATACAACAGCACACATTTGTTTATGGCTCAGCATTGCTATTGTGACTGTCTTGAAATATCCCCAAGAGTTGAGTTTCAGTCCAAACACCAGTTACTCACATATTTACTAAATATTTCATTGATGTACACCATGGTTTCAGAAGTCATAGGATTGCTTTGCATTTCACACTTCACGACTTGCCATGTCTTTCTTGGTAGTCTGGCAGTTGTTGCCAGTACATATAAGGAGTTGTTAGTCTTGTGGCGGTCACACACTACACAATGAACCCTGGGATAGTATGTATAGTCACAGGAATGTGTCACAAAAACACACAGGAAATGAAAGACTTCATTTTGCTGAGTTGCTTGTCTGCAGATTGACCCCTGAACCTTTCCTGTAGCAGTGCTGACCACTTTCTGCCACAAGTTTGGTATTGCATTTCTCAATTTCCTTCTCATCCTTCTCCCCCTGCTCTGGTGGACTGTTGTATTCCCATTTGTATTTTTGCAATTTTACCTCGATCCTGGTCTCTATTTGGCTAAAGTTGGATGGAGTTTACACAGTCTCTTAGTCTGCAAACATATGTGTTGGTCTTTGACAGACAAAGGGGGGTGGCGGGGTGGGATAGGAAGTCTACCTCATCACTATGGAGACTGATTAGAAAGTTTAAATTCTCTTAACTAGGTCTGCTGAAGTCAACTCAGAGATCTCACAGCTGTCAATCAGTACATAAATGTACTTCTGCTCATCTCACAGGAGATCAGGCCTGAATTAGCTGCTGTAAGACATTGCCATGGCGCTACATTCCTCCATTAGCTGAGGCAGTCAGCCCAACCGTTGTTTGTTTTCAAATCTCTTTCAAATGCTGCTTCTTAATGCTGGATATCATTTAAAATGATCATTTTAAATAGGCTACAGCTTCTAATGTTTTCCTAATATTTCCTGATTGTTTGCTGTCTCAGCCATTACAGTGTATAATATAATTTTATACATTTTATAATTTAATTTTATAATACAATTTAAATTCAAATAGCTAGGTGCTGTTATGGAAAAGACAGAGCTTGAGCCTAAGAACATGGTGCTGTGACAAAATATTTTGTCAAAAACAGAAATGCAGTGTTTCCCCTAGATTTGCAGCCTTGGGATGTGTGTCCTTAAGTGATGTCATCACCTAATTTGCATATTCTTCAGTTCTTTTCTTTTTAGTATTGCAATCACAATGAGCATTGTTGATGACATTGTTGAGGATTCAGCTAAGGACAGGATAATAAGAACAAGTTTTGGGTGTGTGTGTAAAACGAGCTTCAGTTTTCACCGACGTTCACACTCAGCTGAAATCTCTGCAGCCGGTGTGCGTATGTGTGTCTGCAGTCTGCTCTTGCCGTGATGTGGTACTTTTCCTCTGAATTATTTGTTTCTCCACATCGTGCTTGATGTGCACTGGAATGTGTGTCATTATTTGTGTCTGACTTATTTGCACTTGCATCCCCTCTGTTGTGTAAAGACCCAGAGTCTTCAAAAGTCTCTGAAAAAGTCATTAGACTTGTTGCTAGTCCATGTGTGCACGCACATCGGGGTAGAACTCCTGAGAGTTTGTTTAATAAAGACCTGTTCTATAAGAAAGGTAACCTTAAATGACTTATGTTGTGATCTAGCGCTGTATAGAAAATATAATTAATTAAATTAATTTGACTATATAATGGTAGGGGAAACACTGGAAATGATTAGGTTTGCAAATGGATGGAGTACAGATCACTAACATCACGTTATGCGGTGTCTTTTTTTAATATTTTGTCATTGTTGGTCGCTAATATGTCCTTCTTAACATTCTTCTCCAGCACACAATAGATGTAGATGTTTTTGGGGATGGAAGGAGACATTTGCCCACTGCATTTTGAGAAGTCTTCAGAGTGGAACAGCACTGTGATGCTGTTAGTCTTCAGATGTAGCCTTCAAAGAGGATGGCCTCTGAATCTTACTTAGCATCTTTTTCTACACTTGCAGTGTCTGACAGTTTAATCCCACTTACTTTGAAGAGCTAATAGAAGGTTACCGTTAAGTGACATGGTCCTCTTGAAGGACTGATATGAACACACAGGAGTTGGAATGCAGTAAGGATTTTATTTTAATCAATTCATGAAATCTTCAAATGGGTGATACTTGGAGAGTGATTTTGATTCCAATGTTACAGGCATTTTAGACACTGTACTTCTATAGCGATCTGATGTTAGTCACTCACTTTTGACCCACATTGCTTGAAGGTGCTGCATGTACTGTGATCCATGAGAAATGGATACATTAGAAATATGGTAGAGACATTGTTGCAGTTTTTTTAGATATAAGTTAAAAAAAAAAAGACAGACAGACAGAAAATAGTGATCACATAATGCTCATTTTAAGTGAGAGAGCTCAAACACAACAATAGTTCACTGAATCAGTGGCAACTGGACTTTTCTCATCACCAATGAGAGGTCAAATGGAATTCAAGAGATCTACAACATGGATAAAAGAACACAAGACAAGACAACATATCACATAGTTCAGCTTCATTTATCCACAGAGACAGACTGAGCAGCCAAAGGATTCAAGTCAGGCCTCGTGCAGACTGCAGGACAGCACCGCCTGTCACAGTGAAGTTCTCTTCCAGCCCTGCATGCTGAGCAGCCACCCGGCCACCTTTGACCCCTGGATAGTCAAAGGGTTTTGATCCCACCGTCAGCCAGAGGGAGGTGTCCTCAGGCCCCAATTAGGCTCTCAAGTCGCAGCCAGGCCGTAGTGGCAGCTTTCCTCCAGGGAACCAGGGCATGACACTGATGTGGCTGTACAGCAGCTGAAGGGTAGGGCAGCGGGGAGGTGCAACCATTGAGGCAATGCCATTAAGTGGTTTAAAAAATGTATGGAGCCCTTGTCAAACTTCCTTCATTTCATGCTGCCATAGCAACTAACTTAGTCTTGTGGCGTGGTTGGAGGTAAGAAAAAAGGAGAGATACATTTGTTCCCCTGTCTTGGTCTCTTGCTTGTTGGGAAAATGGGAATAGAGGCAAAAGCTAGCAGAAAAGCAGATTTTTGGCTTTTATTTTTGAAAAGACTATAAAGCAAAGCTGTGTGGGTACAAGTGTAACATCTCATTCTTTTTCTGCAGACTTTTTTGATCAGCTACAATATTGTAACCATCCAATGCTGTCTCACCACAGGATTTTAAATTTGACATAAATCTATAGAAGACACAAGTCCAATTGTGTTTGATGGAGAACCTGTTGAGTACCATGCTTTTTCTGCTTGTATACAACCATAGATATACTGTACATACATGGATATGTAATTGTATATACATACATACTCAAAGGGCACTACAATACAGTGCAAAAAATTAACAACAAAGCACTTAACATTGTGGTAAAGGGATCATTTACCATGGCTTATGGAACATGTAATTCAATCTCTTCTAGAATAATAATTTACACAGTCTTGTTTGTCAAATCAAGTAGTCATGTTTACATGTTCTTGTAGATGAAACTGGTTTCAGTTAATAGAAAAACAATGTCACACCCTGTAACACCCTGGTACAGAAAGATACTTTATCTTATCTTTAAAATAATATTAAAAAAAAAACACTCAAAAATGACAAACCAATTATAGAAAACATGTCATGAATACCCTGTAACATTTGCGTTGTAAAAAATAAAGCAATAAAGTGATTCAATGTTGACAAATGTAGCTGCAATCGTGCTTGACTAAAATTGACCTTTGGAGGCTGGTGTACAATGTAAGCTTTTCATGCTTATATTAAAGAGTTAATGCTCATACTCATTCAAAGCTTATACAGTACATTATCAAGTTAAAGAGCAACATCTAGCATGGGATAAATCCCGGCTGAATGCTGATAAACTGCTGGGTTCCTAACTCACACTGTTCCACGCTCTTCCAAACACAAACTGAGGGAGACTTGCACAAATGATGTACCTTTGATGCTCACTGTCAGACATGGCTCTTCCTACACTAATCTTCAGTGATTGTTGTTACATCTGAATGTGGCTGTATGCCTACCACTGAGGCCACAAAGGTCAGGACCTCTCCTAAAAATTATTCCACCCTTTGCACTGGATCACCAGCTTTCTCATCTGATGACCGATTAATTAAAATAAAAAAAACACAGCGTTTCTACTGAAATTACCAGGGTAAATATTAATAAATTTAGTACCTACTCCCGACAAGGGACTTTGTGAGTCGCAAACAGGTTGGAATATGACTGAAAACACGAAGAAGTTCCTACAGAAAGTTTCAGAAGTGAATTCTTCTGCCTTCCCCCTGTGCTGGTGGTGTGTATATAAACACTTCCTCAGTCAGTTTTGATGTAGTACTGCTTGACAGAGTCTGTTTTCACTTGAAGGACTCGGCATACAAATAACATTACATCGAATCTGTTTATGACGACCAACCAGAGGCAGAATGTAAACATCAACAGCAAAAAAAAAAAAAAAAAGAAATCACCAAAGTTTACACACTGCAGCTTTAAAATATGATGCAGTACTACAAAGTCTTGCTACAAAAAAGTAGCCAAAGTAGCAGCACCTGAAAAAGATCCCTTTTTGTGCAGCCTATCCTGTATGTCATCATTCTAATTGAACTTTGATATGTTCGTATTATGTCATGTGAAAATGTCTGCAGCAACACTTGGCTGACGGCACCTTCTCAACTTATGTTAATGAGCATTTCTCATGTTGAGCTGTGGCCAGCAGCCTGGCAGTGCGAGGGAGTGAGAATCTGTGCTGTCACTTATCCAGTTTGAAAGTGGCCTGGTAGGGACAGCTTGTAGCCTCACTCCTCACCCACCAAATATAGTCGGTTAAATGCATGCAGGCTTTCCATCAGCCCTCTTTTAATTCCTGTTTAATGCACATCAAATCCTTTAAATGAGCTCTGAGCTGGGCTTTATGAGGAAGGAAAATTTGCTTTGATTTCAACTGCTGTCATGTGAGAGTTTCCCATCCTGCAGTGTGTTTTTTGTGGTTGGGGTGGGTGGGGGGGGGTGTTGTCGGGTGTGTGGTGGGTGGTGGGGGGGGGGGGGGGGGGGGGGGGGGGGGGGGGGGGGGATTAAATATGATCCAGTTTAAAGCCCCTTTACTCTACATCATGTGCATGTGTGGAGGACAAAGCCTTCATTAACGATTGAGGGTATGGTCATGGTATTTCTATCAAATCTCTCTGGAACGTCTCTGTGGGTTCAGCCCTTTCCAATCATGCCAGCAGTATGTCATCTGCAATTTTGCTCTTTTTGTCATATTTAATTACATTTGAGAGAAGTTGATTGTTTCTCTCACATGAAAGTAATTGCATTTCCAGAAATTCCCAACTTGAAGCAGGTCACTAGGCATGTTAGATCCTTAGCTGCGAAAAACATGGAAGAAAAGTTTAGTTTGTGATGGTCATGGACAATAGCCCTCCCATTGAAACACCAAAGCACAGCTTTGTACCATTAGTTTATTTTAATTATGTAATCTTCCAGGTTTTAATCCTGTAAAATGTATTTTTCTATCATTAAAAGCATGTATTGAAACTAAAATAACCTCTTCCTCTGCTGTAATCTTGAGCTTTGGCCAAAATATGCTCAACAAATGATGTTCATATCAAATTGCAAATTATTCTCTTGATTATCTTGAGATATCGTGCTCACAAAAGCTGAATGGATTGGGGAAAAAAAGAAAAGGAATTAAAAACATAATGGCTCCGGACACAGCTATCACTTGATTTTTTTTAATTTCATCCCATGTCAGATTTGACAGCTTTGCCAGGTATCCCAAATATGGCCAATCTAAGTAAGTAATACAACCAGCACACTTGATGGATTTATTAAAGTACCTTGGAATGTTGAAACCTTAATTAAAATCAAAGATGAATGAGATGAAACCCTTCTTCTACCGAGTAAACACTGTGTCAAGCCAATCTTATTCATTAAATGTTTATGGTTACTTTACAATGTCTGACAGTGTTTAAATTGACAAGTCTTTAAAATTGCATTTGGGTGTTTAAAAAAAATACTGCAGGCTGCACTGTCTATATTCACTACCTCTTTCAGATCCGCTGTAGCTTCGTTGGTTTACAGGAAATCACTTTGCTGACCCAGATATTGTCACCTGACTCTCTGTCAACCCATGACTTGACAATTAACTAGCTCTCTACATCCTTTTCTTGTAATAATGCAGCTGATCTGCTGCGTGCTGCATTAGACCTGTGATTATATTCCAAAAATTATTTGGAAAATTGAAATTAATTGTAAGTTTTTTGTGATGTGCTATTCTTTCAGCATTTAGATAAAGGCTAAATCCCCCTCACTACACACACATGAACACATTACTCTTGCTATTAGTCAAATGAGGTTAAACTCTCATTGATTCCTCCTCCGCTTACTACAGTTGGGTCTGCAGATTTTTAACATACTTTGTATCTGTATTGTAGAAGCAGAGCTACTAATTGTCTGTTGAGAATGACAGTTTAGTTTACTTGTGTCTTCTATTTTCACACCAACATAACACCACTGTGTTATTTTTGTGCCGAGACGGCATCCAGAATGGCTCTGTGGCCAAGCTGTGCTCACGCCGCCCTCTGCTCCTGTTGTTCAGATGGTCTGTTATGCTTCTAGGCTGTACATTTTGAGTTGGAATGGGTTTTTAAGGTTCAAGTTCAAACTTCTGACTTCATTAGACATGTGAAGCATGATGGTACTTTTCTTATCACATTTTCTTAAAAGGAAGTATGTCTTTCTGAGTTTCTTTCATTTATTTATCCACTGAATGGTGATTGCCAGCAGTATACTAAAATAGGCCGTCTAGGTATTGTATGGAAGGATGATTTTGAAAGCAAACTTCAGAAATCAGAGGCAAAGAGAGAAAGCAAGATGACTCCCTCTGTCTCATTTCCTGTGGTGTTCTTGAATCGCAACATGAGCTTCTTTGAAAGTGTAAACATTCGTAGAACCTTATACTCATGTTGAGATGCCAGTTTTTGAAATGTGGTTGTCTGTTTTCTATTCATAGTCATGCATCATCTCATTGCCTTTGAAGTATCCAATGGTGTATCCTGCATGGAAAGAAATTTGAGTGAATAGGGCATTCTTTCATTCATTCATTCACTGAATAGGACATCAGACATGTGTAAATGTTAGAGTTGGCTTTGCTTGTAAAAGCTATCCCAGTGTCCAGCCAATGTCTGTAGGGGAAGAAAATGCTAAATTGAAATTAGGATAAAGTTGTCCTTTAACAAAGACAGTAAAAGCACCCCCGAGCATCTTTTGTAGAAGCCATTTGTTGAAGCCAGTTTTATTCCCTGTGAAGAATTGCTTGGATAAAGACAAAACATTTCTTATTTCACTGGGTTCATGTTTGCACACGACCCTGCTGGAAATCTGGTGGAGGATTTCTTGTTTAAGGTACCTCAGAGATGTGATATTTTTCCCAAAATGATTTATTAAATGGGGGCTGGGTGTGGAACAGTGAAGGGCTGCGAATTGTGGGGGAGGCCCACTCTCATTTTCCCTCTGGATGTGTGTGTGCACGCAGCAATGTGACAAATTAACGTCAAAAAGTGCCTCTTGTTTCTAGAGGGGTGAGTTAGCAGGTGGGTGTTTGAATTCCTTATTGCTGCTTTATGTCATCTCACTTCTCCCACACACGGCAGCCACCCTGACCATTCCAGCAGCTCTCAGCCACATAAAACGGAGCCATTTAATTAAATCTCAGACTAAATTGCCTTATTGTATTTGCCCCAAATATGACCCACCATAACATGCTCTGATCTTTCAGGATGAGCGGCCACATTAGATTTCTCAGTTTGCAGACACTTCATGATTGTCAAGGTAAAATAAGCACAAAGCAGCTCTTCTTTTTTTTTTTTTTTCTTTTTTTTTTACTGCCTGTTAATAAAAGAAGCTATTCTTTGCAGTTTTGAAGCAGAGTGTTTAATTAAAACCTGGACTAACTATATGCAGTTTAATGCAACCCTGTATTGAAGTATGAGCAGAGTATATTTGTCCCTTGAGAAAATACAATGCACACATTTCTCATCTCAAGTCTCAATATGATACAGAACCATTTTTTTGCTTTATATAAAGATACAGAAAAGTGAGATGATAACAGGTGACACGCTTGCATATTATTATTATTATTATTATTATTTATTATTATATCCAGCAATCTGTTATGCTCATCACTGCAGAAAAGCTATTTCCTATTCATACCTTCATATCACACATAAGTAGTCCCCATTGGCTTTTCTTGTACAGTATGTAGGCAAAGTAGTAAGAGATTTACAGCTTCAGGTAGGTAAATAGAGAGAATTGTAGTTGCAACACAATTGGGATCAAACGCAAACCACTTTGATTTGTCTTAATTGTTGGACTCTATACCCTATATATTTCAACCTATATCAGCTGGAATTTTCACCAGCAGCCCTGTGAACCTCATGTGGAGGATAAAGTAGTAGACAATGGATAGATCAACTTATAACAGGGTGAATGGCTCTCTTGTCAAAGCCTGAGTAGGTCTGCATCACATGCATTGGAAATATGGAACTTTTGTCTCCACCATGATGACACATAAATAACTATAAAATTCTAATACTTTACAGTGTATATCCCAGTCCCCTTCTTCAGATTTTGCTGGTATTTTTGGCTCGTCAACAAATGCAAGTTAGTGTGATAAATGTTTTTTGATGGCTGCAACAGACAATACCGTTTCCCAATTAGAGTGGGACTTCAAGAGCAACATTGCGTTGCTTTACTTGGCAAAATTAAATAAATTTGATCCACTTTGCTTTTGAAAATATATAATTGCAGTGGAAATTACAACATAAATTAAGAAAACTCAAGTAAGTTGCTTAAAGCTGTAGTGTGTACCTTTTTAAATATAAACAAATTGGGGCTCGCAGTGTTTTGGTGACAGATGTTACAGACTGTTGTGCTTTACTACTGTACTGTAGTAATTGTAGGTAAATTATCATAGCAACAGCATATCACACAACGCAACTTTGAAAAGAATGTGTTTGCATTTTATGCTGTAGTTCGGAATCAAATGGGTAAAAATGCACAGTGAATGCACACTGACTGGTTTTTCCTTGCATTGGGGCAAAAAAAAAATACTAAAGCCAAACTATCTCATCAACATTAGCACATTGACCTGTCATAACAAAGAGAATAAAATGGATGGGAAAAAGTTAGAAGACAGGAATGAACAGGTCAATATAATGCAGAGGATGGAAGTGCACAAAATCCAGCACAAACCTGTCAGAAAAAAAGAGGTCGGCAGACAGACAGATCTTCAAGGTATCTTGAATCTGTCTCTGTCTGTGTACCTTTTTATTCTGAGGGCACAGAGAAAAGGGATCACTGACAATTTCATCACCTCACTAACAGTGATGTAACGCTGAAGCTGAGACACGTTGCCTTGGGGATGGCCCCAAATCTGATTCCGAACTGGTGCCAGCTGCACTGAACCAGGAGAATTGACTGACCAATGACACTGCATTTGTACAGAGGGATCACATTCACCAGATGCAAGTCTCTAATCAGAGACTTGCATCTTATAATGGGCTTTTATAAGGTTCTGATAACAGGTAATGGGTAATTATTTTTTCTAATATTTCTTTTTGAGCCAATAGTGTGAATACTTTTTAATGCAGTCATTACCAAGTAAATAGAAACGAGCTGGTTGGATCTCATTATAATGATGGCTATAGGGGTATCAGCTGTGCAGGTGGCAACTAGGGGTGGGAATTACCAAAGACACCACAGTACAATATCATCACAATATCATCGCAATATTACAAAATACTGATTTACAAAATCCTTTATTGCGATATACTCACACAACAGCTGTAGTGAGACTGTGCACTTGCTGCCATCTGTGGACTAAAATGATTTTTTTTAATGCTAATCCGCAAAAAGTTTATTTGTAACACCAGTTAATAAATGATATGCTTAACAAAATCAATACTTGGTGTTGCAAAAGCGATATAATGTCGCCATGCACAATATTGTGATATTTCACTGTATCGATTTTTCCCGCCACCACTGATGGCTACGAATTTGATAACTTAAAAATTAGGTTGAAAATGATGTGTGAACTAGGCTAAAGTGACCCACTCAAGCCGTGTTTACAAAATAAAAAAAACAGCTCCAAAGATTCTTTCCTAAACCCTGGTGTTTGCAGACTTTTTTGGTATGTAAATCTTATATCTTTTAATAAAGCTAGTGTGGAATACACAGTTCAGATAAACTGTCAAGTGGAAAGGGTGGACGAATGTTTACATAAGGGAGGGATTTACTTTGTAATTTAGATTCTTTTGTTTTGTAATTGCCCAGCCTCATCTACATTGCTTTGCCAGAATACTGTTTGATGTGTGCCTCTGTAGAATAACTTTTTCCTGCATGGCCAATCATATCTGTAATTTAAAACCCTATTGCATTAAGCAGTAACATTAGCACCACATCAGTCTCACTGAGCCAAAATGCACCTGCTGCAAACAAACACAACGCACATTAACATTTAATGCGTTAGTCTCCATATCTAACATGAGGCGATCTCACCCTGCAAAATGAGCCTCAAAACCATCATTCACAGAGGGAAAAGTGCACTACAGTTTGCAAGCTCGATGGCTAATGAGCTGCTAAGCAGCAGCACGTGTAGCAGCATGCTATGGCACCTGGATATGTCAATTGGGTGCAGTTAGAACCTCACGCTTTAATACTGTCAACAACTTATCTGCTTATATCATGATGCTAAAGCTTTGCTGCCTTTTTTTTTTGTCACCCCCTACAGCGTTACAGCAGCACTGTGTCTGTACTCCAGCGGACACAAAAAGACACATTTCTCTTTTATCCCCACATTTTTTTTGCCCCCCCATTCCTTATCTATATTGCTTGTCCATTGCTGGTGCAGTAAAGGTACCGTTCCCATTCAAAATGCAAGCTTGACCCAGGGCTTTACCGTTCCGAACTGTAGTATACTGTACCAAAGCGAAACTGTAACATGATAGAAGCGCGGTTAATGACTGTAGTTAGTGCTATCGCAGTATTGATTTTTAGTGATGAGTTTGACTTTGTGGTGGGTGTGACAAAACGGAGGCACCTCGGCACTGCAATAACTGTGACAGCCCGAATCACTGTGCTGTTTTCAATTCTGACAGTGTGAGAATGATTGGCTCAAGGTGAGCATGTCAGATTGTGACTGGATGAAAACGTGAAGGAGCTGGTGGAGGTTAGAGATAACAGGAATTGTGCTTGTTACTTAAAAGTGATACAGATACATGAAGAGTCTCTTTGGCTGAACTTTCACTAAGGCCTCATTACTTTCATTATGTTTGTTGGTTTGATGCAATGCTACCTTTCTTTTTTTTTTTTTTTTTTGTCTCTTTATATACGGTACACCCTTCATCCATAAAACTTATCTTCCCCAGTAAACCACACTCAATTTTTTGCAGTTATCCACTGTTAAACGCTGGTATTTCTTATCCTAACACAAGCTAAAGTCTATATCTGTGATGAAGTTGCTTTTCTATCTCAAAGGAAACTAAGCTTCATGCCTGGATCGTCTGATATTCTGGTCACTTGATCAGCCTGCACATGCTTTGAATACAAACAGATCCAGTTTGTGCGGCACCTTTTCAGTTCCCATCTAATCATGATTTGACACTGATTCTCTCTGTTTAGCCCTTATTTGATTCAGGTGTCACTTTTTCCCACCATCGCTGTTGAAAACTTTTTTTTTATTTTTTTTCTTACACCAGGTTAACTAGCTGCAAATGTATTTCTTTCTGCTCTCATTCTGCTGTGCATGAAACACTCTCTCACTCACTCAAGGAAATGTGACCTTAAGAACAAAGTAGAACACAGAGTGAATGTGGTCATCACCCCATGTCTTCTTGAATATGACACCTTGTGCAAAATCTTTTTGTTTCACAGGACACCATGGGGTATATATCGTGTATGTAGGGATTCCAAATTGTTTAAATAATCTAAGATAATGAGATGGTAATAATAGTGTTAGTAATAATTCTTATTATCGTCTATGAGAGACGAAAATGTTATATATAATACAGTATGTGTGTGCGTGAACCTTATTCTCCTCCTCCTGTGAGCACCCCATACTCATTTATTGTGCGTATGTTGTTTGTTTGTAGTCATTTAGGTCATTACACTTTAACTGTGTCCTTACACTAATGTTGTTCTGCCTGTTTTACCTAGGCTAATTTACAGTGTAGTACTCAGTCCACCGTTGTTAAAGCGCAGTTTAGTTTAATCAGACTTTTCCTGTCAAACTGGAGTATGGGACATTATTTAAAATGTTACTGGGCTGGATGGGTATTGGCTGAATATGAATGTTTTAAACGTTGCACATGCTCATGTTAAGAGGAGGAAAATGTCACTTAGAAGGTCAGTGATCCATGACATGCTTTGAATTTTTCCTCCAAAATGGTGTCTGCAGAATCTTGTTACTGTCTGTTGATAGTGAGTCGCAATAGCATTATTTCTGTTATCACATTTTGAGCACTTGCTCTGCTTTTATTGCTTATATCTCCATGTATACGCCGAAAGAGTAAACAATTGTTTTAATCTCCTAAATCTGCTAGAGCTGCTGGTTTACAGAGAATATTTATTCTGAGAATATTTTTATTTACTCACTCACTGCTGCTGCAGAGGGAATGAAAACAACAATAAAGGTGGGACTGGGTAATCATCAGGACACATCACTTTATTAACCAGGCTGACCAGTGGAGGAGCCAACAAAAGTGCTGAAACCTCAATCCTTGTGCTGGGTTTATTATGGGGAATATAATGGTCTGCTGTTCCCACCTGAGGACAGACATAAAAAGCAAGACTTGTGTTGCACTGCAGCATGGACAAGACCAACAACTACACAATGCCTTTCAAAGATTATGGTCTCAACAGCCTTTTGCTCTTTTGCTGATGAATAAATAATTATAATTATTTCTTGTCTGCAAGATGTGTATCAGATATAATTGATCCAAAGAGTCTGAAAGTGGTCACTCAGTTGGACCGTTACGGTTGAATATAGTCATTTCTAAGATGCGTGGTGTTGTGGAATTTTCTTTTTCATTTGTCAAGATATATTTAAATTCATATCTAAATTCATAATTATGTGACTTTATATTTTATTTTACATTTAATGATAAAAAAAATATAGCCATGTGTATTATCATAGAAACCTGAGGATCCATTGCATCATAGAATTGTATCAAATTGTGTGACTGGTGAAGAGCCCAAACACAAATGGTCTTTACTCTCAGATTTCACAGTGGAGAAAGAGAGAATGAAGAACAGTAGCATTTACATGAGGAGAGATATCCATCCAAGGCTGCCGTAACCGGGCACATACAATATTTAAAAGTTTGAAGACTGAGACAGCCTTTGCAACAAGGACTTGTCTAAGCTTTAACAATCATTTCAAGGACGTGTCAAGGTAAATAATATTGCTGCAGGTGAGGGTTGTGAAGTTAGAAAGCATGCCCACTGCCAAAGCTCATCATGGGCTTTCCCCATAGAGTTTATACAACTATTTTTAGTTCAGACTTCACTGCACTCACTTACTCACATCAACCCCCAACAGCTTGAACAGTGGAATTGTCTTTATGTTTTGTGCCCCAATGTTTTGTCTTGTTCTTGGATGTTTTACAGCAGTTAGCATCCATAATGTTGCATTAGTGCCTTATTCATCGTTTTCCTTTGTTTCTCTTGCTTTCTTATGGTTTTGCATGTTTTCCAAAAATGATGCAGTGAAGTGAACATACAGTGAACACATGTTTTCTCACTTTATTTTATAACCAGTGAAATTACTGACTTTATTACTTAGGCATATCAGTGACATAAACATGTATTCACTTATGGTGTCAGTGAGTGGAACACATAACTGCATATGGAAATATCACAGGGACAATTTGTATTGACACTGTACATATGTTGACAATCCCCGTTATTTTATTTGTCTTCAGCCTTGTCATTATCATCTCCATGTCCATCAGTCAGCATTATGGTGGTAATAGAACAGTGTTGCAGTATTATTGCTAGTATAGTATTCACCATAGTTCACTCAAAGTCCTGTAATAATCGATCCGTCACAGTTTGAGTTCTCAAGTAAGGGACACACCAGCACTGATTGGGCTGTTTTAATCTCAGGATTAAGACTTAAGAGCCATCCAGATAATTACAGAACATGTGGCAGGAGGCAGCCTATTTTGATCCTGAACATGATTCAGAGAAAACACAGGTTCAATATACATATTAAATCACTTGTTGTCTTTTTAATGTGTAAAAAAAAAAAAAAAATTAAAAAAAACTTTTTGCAAGGAAGGACAGCTTTTATATGAAGCATGTATTGAATTTGTTGGTGTGTAATTAGTTATAGCCTTTGGACATGGTGTATCTAGAGGGCTAGATTTTTGCCCAGGGCTTCCAGTGAAGGTAAGAGCTACTGGGTCTACAGTAGCTAAATATGCTTACATTTTATTGCATCTTCATTTGAATGTTCTCACTGATGCACGGAAACGACTAAATGCAACACATTTTAAAGCAGCAAGAAAAGACAAAAGAATTAACAGATAGTTCTCATATCAAATATCCAAAGTTGTTAGAATTTTTAAAATGCAAACAGTAATACAGTAACTAAGAAAAAAGAAAAAAAAAAAAAAAGGTGCTTGGAACTGAACGTTGTTTCTTATTTTGTTCCTGGTCAAAAACATCTCTGTAACCAAAGCTCCCCACCGTTGATCTGGTCGTGTTGAAATGGACTTGTCTCTTTGTGACAGATTACTACATCCTCCTTTGTATGCATTCTTAATCAAATAAGTTGCTCTTGCTTTATTAACTTGGACAAGCATAGTTCAGATAAGCCTGTCGTTATAAGCCACTTCAGAGGGGGAATCAGCCCCGAGGGTGATGAGAGTCAACTCTGCGAGCCTGGGATGCAAGCTCTGGGCTGCCATGTTATTGTCTGAGGCTTGGCCTGAGGCTCCAGAGAGAATCACTCCCTCTAATGGAAAACCATTGTCTGCCACTAAGGACATATGACTGTGTTGAATACGGATCAGACAATCTGGACTTGTGCACAAGACAGGAAGCTCTCTATCCGATAGAAAGCTATTTTGGTATTGTAATATCCACTGTAGTCATTTCTGATTAAGCAATACATCTGGAATGAGATTTTTTTTTGTTGGTGGCCACATGGTGATCCCCAGTCGAACGGTAGTGGAAAAAAGAAAACCAAATAACAGTATAAAAGAAGAAAAAATAAATAGCTTGTTTACTGCCCCAGATTTAACTCACGACAATAAGGCACATGGTGAATGGTAATTCATAGAGGTGGATTAAGTGTAGGTTAGTGAGCACAAGAGGGTGTTTGGAAGTGTCCTTGCTACAAACATGTCATTCCCTTACCATATATTATCATTTATTAATTCATCCTCCCTTATAGACTACAGGTAATGTATACAGAGCCAGTGATGCTTTGAAATAAATATTTTCTGACAGATCCTCCCAGAGGATGAGGAACTCCATTTACCTTGTATGATTTTCCACTTTCTGTCCCTTTTTTGGAAAAATTAAGATGTGTGATATGCATATGTATTGCCCAAACCCTTCCTCCATTTTTTCTCTCTCAACAGGTCACTCCACATCTCATCCCCTGTACGACTCACATCAGTCGTAACTGTGAGAAATTGAAAGTCCTACCCATTTTCTTTTTCTTTTTCTTTTTTTTTTTTTTTGCCAGGGAGGAGATTGTGAAAATAGATGATGGCCTTTTATTGTGGATTCACTTTGATGTTGTTCGGGCTTGAATGTTTGGAGGGAAACTTGTGGTGTGGTTCATCAAGTCTACAAAAGAAGAAAGAAACAGAGAAAGAAGTGCATGAGCTTCTACAGAAACAAAGACGAAAAGTGAAAAAGGGGATATTTTTCCAACTGTCCTTAGTCACACTATGTAGGCTGCACTTTTTTTTCTTTTTTTTTTTTTAATAATGCAATCCAATCAGGTATTACATGTCTCTGCTTAAAACAAGCACAGGGTGTCATTTTCATACTGCAGCAGCAAGTGCTCCACAGTGGTTCAGATGACACTGAGTGCTCTCACACACTAATTGCAGAGGCACACAGTGAGGCAGAGTCCAGCGGGACATGAATCCCCTTGAGGTGATTGTGGGAGGGTAGAACAGGAGAGCTGAAGGTCACTGCTCCAAACTAGAGGCGATTTGAAGGAGCACCAGAAAAAAAAACAATTTTCTTCGTTAAGCAGCTGTCAGGAGAAGCTCAAGTTACCTCAAAGTCGCATTAATATTTGATATGTCAAGATAATGCTGCATCTTCTGTAGCATATTTTATTTTGTACTCTCTGAGGGATTTTAAATCGTCAATCATTTGAGAGTTTCCTCTGAGGGTGACCCCTTCATCTGGGAGGATTTCTTTTGTCAGATTGTTGTTAATCCTTGGCCTAACATAACACTTTATCCCAGCACTCGTGTATCAGTTTATACTGCGTTTTATAGTTCACTTTTAAACAGCGGGGTTTTCTTCCGATGTCATAGAACGTTAGCTGGTACATATGATATAACAATCAGTCACCAGTACAAGCTCTTTTATCATTATTATTATTAAACATTATCATGTTTATTAATGCAAAAAAATCAGACACCTAAGTGAGTGCACCCAAATAATTTGGTATTTTTCTACAGACCTTTTTAAAGAGTCACCATATAGGATTTTTTTGTAGATCAAGCCCTCACACTTTAAATATTTATCACCCTCGTTCAACCCCATAAATTATGATACTTCATATTTATATTCACAAAACATCTCATCCCTGCAGTCATATTCAATGGTATCCACTCCATTAGACGGTGATAGATCAATACATAAGATTGCCCATTTTTAATAACTCAACACTAAAAATAAGCTGTTGACTTAGTTGACCCCACAGATTCACTATTATCATGCAGAAGTTTAGTAACTTTAATTTTTTAATAGTTTAAAGATAGAGAACTGAACGTGTATTTTAATTTAATATTTATTATTAAAATCATTCAACATTGGTGTAAGAATAAGAAAATGCAGTTATCAATACTATCAAATCAATACGTGTAGAATTGAAATAAATCAGAATTACAATTAAAAACTCAAGTATAGCGATACAATCCAATTATGGCAAAAGCATAGTGTCCCAGGTCAAGAAAATCATGTAGAAAATGGGAAAAAAAGAATGACAAACATACCTTTCACACCAGTGAGGTCCTTGTTAGATGGCCCAGTTTAGTTGGGTTATCAACCTAAAAAGAATATAAACAACATTTATGACCATGCAAGTTCATAAATATGTTATACAGCTTATAATATGAGAAGAATATCAGGACACCTATGGTTTTATGGTTAAATTATTGTAACAGAGGATACATTTTTTTTTTTTTATCAAAGTCTTAGAATAAAGTTATTTTACTACACAGAGTGTTAAAATGTCACTGCTGTTTATCATATGTTTTTACCATCTTTAGTTACAGAAATCTAATTATTCCAAGCGTTGTGTCTGGATTATGGATTGAACAGAGAAAGGAAAACATGTTACATTAAAGTTTAGAGAGGTTTTATGAGCAACTAGGTTAGGGGAGAGGTTAAACTGGTTCAGGTTGTTTACCTTGTGGGAAGGAGGTCTTTTTATACAGCTCGCTCCGCGGAGGTCAGCTTGGGGTCATTTAGAGTCTCTTTAATGGACAGGGCAAAGGCAGGCTCTTTAAATGGCTGAGAGAGGGTTCACGAGATCGGAGGAGAACAGCATGAGCAAAAGAAGAGTAAACCCTCCCCCCCCTTCACACCCACCTCCTACTCGTACCGAACCGAACAAGGCCTAGAGGAGGTCAAGGAGGCTTTCATGCACTGCTACGAGCCGTCTGTCAGGGTAAACACTCAGAAAGTTAATGTGTGTTTACTGATGATGCTTGACGTGATCAGCATTTGCCTCACATTGAATTATATGAACAAACACAGTGGATAGAGTTTCAAGAGTGCCTATGTCGCTATCGCTAAATCCTTCCGTCGGAGAGATTTGCCAGAAAATGCATCACATTGAGCTCAAATACAAATAGGAAACCATTCTTATCAGATTACCAAGGTCATACACAAGGTCACAAACAGCCATTTGCTGTATGCACTGTTTGTAAGTATTTTTGGTAATCTTACTGCCAATTGGATTTCAAACTAGGACATATGGTGTTCATACATATATATATTTATATAAACAGTATGTATGTAGTTAAAATGATACCTATTTGTATTAAATTGAAGACAGGCTGACTGTTTCCTAAATATTCCAAGCATGTTCATTTAGGTTGGTTAGTTTAAATTATGAGTCTTTTTATTGATCCATAATTATTCCTCAAACACAAATTGTTTTCTTTGAAAATGTTTATTCAGCATCAACAAAGAGGAAAATATTAAAGGGCTTACATAAGCTCAGAATCAATATAGCTGAACAAATCTCTAGATGGAAACCAATTCACCAGCATGTTATTTATTATCTCAAAATTGATCGTGATGCCTACACAGTCAGAATAAAAAGCATCTTGTTTTAAATCAAAAATTCATCAATCAAAATGACATCAAAATTACTTATTTAGAGCATCTAAAAAAATCACAAAAATCAAAAACTGTTTTGCAGCTCTGGTGATGGGTGTACATAATATATGAGCAGCTATTTATAGATGTATTAAAGTGGATGTTTGTGGGCAAAATCATGAACACAACTACACAGGCTTTTCAGAATAAAACAGCCAACAATATCCACAGTTGCACACCATGCTTTTATAAGCCCTTTAACACTAGAGAACTATTATCTTACAAAAAAAGGAGGGAACAACAATACAATATGTATACAGTATGTATGACTTATCTCTTTTTCACTTTGATAAGGCTCAATTTACAAGGGACACAAGTTCACCAGTTACCCCTCAGAAAGAGATATCTACTGTACTGCACTTTCCTAGAACTAAACTACTACATTTTAAAGTGATCAGCCACGTAGTTCAAGGTTTAAAGAATAGAGGATGATCAATTAAGTTGCACCGGCAGCTGCGTAGAAACCTTGTATCAAACTGCCTATGGTGATTCACTAATCAATACCCAGTAACATAGCTTGATTCAATGTCATTCTTCACATTCACAGAGAGAGTCTTTTCTAATCTTAATGTCCAGTCGATTTCTTCTATGGGAAAAAATAGATTACCTTAATTGTTTTCTTCGTTTTACTCAGTGGGAGTACATTTTTATTATCAGAGGGATTTTTTAAACCAGTTTTACCAATTAATTTTCAGGCTGATAGTATTTCATTTGTTTTATTTTAGTTGTTTAATTTTCGATTCTAAAAAGATGGGAGTGTCCATAAAAAAATCCATTACTTGGGTTGAAACCGCCACAGGGACTCAGGCGCAGGTTGTATAAACAGTTCAATATCTGGAGTATGGCTGATCTCTGTACACTCCCTTGGTTGTTCGTGCTGACGGTGCCTTGCCACGACTGTTTGCCCACTCTTCCTGACCTGATTAAGAAGAACAGAAGAGAAGCAGATGGAGAGTGACCACAGAGATGTGAAACTTAAATCATTCATTCACAACAACCTGGATTGAGACTTTGGAGCTTGACGCAAATGAACAATGAAGCTGTGAGCATTTTAAGTGTCTGGTATTGATGTGGTTTATATTAACAAAAGAGTTGCTGGTGCAACCCTTAAAAAACAAATAGTGGCTCACAACAAGAACCCTGACTTTAACCTGTAAAAATGCATGTCAGATAATTGAATGAGAGGATCAAATAGCTACTTGAAAAGGACCCATTTGGTGGCTCCCAGCATAAAGGTCACAATTACCATTAGCCTAAATCAGCTCCTGTTCACCCCCAGTACTGTCAATGTGAAAGTGCCAGTATCGATGGCACCCTTTGTCTGATCCTCCAGCCAGCACTGAGACTTCCCTAGAGCTGAGGCTCACAAAGGGTTGTCTTGTTTTTTTATGTGTACAGGCTTTCTGTTGGCAGCACATAAGCCAATACCCCTTAATTAAACCTGTCACCCTTTTCACTGACAGTCACTTTGAAGAAACACACCAAGGTAACCTTGCGTTTTTAGAAGATGCACATCAGTGCTGTTTATCTGTTTTGTCTGAACTGTCTCCTCTCTGTGTGACCCACGTGGCTGCACTTTCTATTTCATGTGCATGTACACACCACTCTAATGAGCTGAAGATGCCTGGTTTGGTTCGCTTGTGCAGTCACAAAAATTGGGGGAGGTCTTATTTGCTCTGACTTATTAGCTCTGAGTCAAATTCCAATCTCTACAGGGTAGGACAGAAAAAAGCGCACACAAAGTAGGTCTTCACTAAGTTCAGTAATGCAAGGGAAATCTTGGATGTGATTCACGGGAGAAAACAACATGAAAAATCCTTTTTGGACATGCTTTGGATAGGACAATTAAAAAGTATCTATCTCAGTATCTTATTTTTTTTACAGTGTTAAATTTTACTGAACAGAAACAGTCTTAAAAGCTTGTCGTGAAGTATATACCTTTTCATTATGTAAATATATATACTATAATTTTAAAATATAACTTGTTTTATTTGTTAATATTGCAACCATCGAGTACAAACTGTCACATGCACACATGTGAGCAGGTCTCTTTCATGCCTCACATCTCTCTCTCTCTCTCTCTCTCTCTCTCTCTCTCTCTCTCTCTCTCTCTCTCTCTCTCTCTCCCCCCTAATGCACCTCTCACAGCTCGCTGCTCGCTCCTCTGCCCAGCTAGAAAACTCTTGGTTGAGCATTGTTGCTAACTTAGTGACTGTCTGTCTGCGACCAGAGCAGGCTTCACACACATACACGGAAGTGTGCATAACTACTTCTGCCGCTGCTGTGATGTGACAGTTGTTCAGAGTGTCACATCACAGACACAGCCTGGACTTTTACCTCTGTGGTTTGCTCACACTTTAATTTAAAGAGTTTTACTGTTCATTTCTCAGCGATTGCTGTTGATGGCAATTTTATGTTGTTTTAAGTTTGTGTTAGTTTGATTATAGTATTGAGAGCTACTGCACATTAGGAAAGCCTACCATTTAATGTAAAAGTACCATGACACAATTATTGTTGGAAATGGCAAGTGGAAATTAAGTTCTGGAAATATGTGTGATGTGTGAGTCAAACTCATAGTTAATACTAGCAGTTCAGTTCAGTGCCTGGTCACTGCAAAACTTGTATGTTCATGGGTGCATTGGGCACAGTGCTGCAGCACAGCTGACCTTGGCCCATTTTTTTCCTGTGACGGTAAACTGACACAGTGTTAAATGGTATCTCAGTTCCATTTTGTCTGAACTTTGTGGTAACTGGAGCTACTCACACATCCTTTCAGACATTATCACATTTAACTTAAAAACCAGTCATTCAAGATGGCCTTATTAATCTGCTTAACTGACAGCAGAGGCAGTTTTTTTTACAATCAGTGTTGTGTACATTATGATAGATTGTATTATTTTTTTAAATTTCTTTTGGAGGCCAATTTTTTTTGTTCCAAAAATATTCACATTTACAATTTTCAAACCCTGAAATCCATTACCACCACAGTTTTGTGTTTTATAATCTATTAAACAACCAAACAATAAAAACCTACTATGTAGTCAGTTATTTGTTTTTAGACCTGCAATGACAATATCTCTTACAATGCTTGAAGGTGTTGAGCAACTTTTATATAGACAGTGTTAATATTTGTGGATATTAAAAACACCTGCTTGCTTGGCCTCACTTGATGCATGTGCACTGCATGATAGCTACGTTGCTGAGCTGCTTCTTCTCCCACTGTTCAATTAGAAGTGTCTGCTGCTATGTTTAAAATAGGTATTGCATTCAACAATTACAGTAAATATTATGTTCAATATGCCACTCAAGTATATGCAATAAGTCTGTGGTATTAATAATTAATCTGACAGCCCTGCACATATGTATTTTACAAAAAAAGCATTGTAAAAAATAAATAAATAGAATCAGAGAACCAAAAAGCTAAACTTTACTCTAAAACAGGTGTAGATAGTGTTGTGTTTGTGATGTACTGTATGTGAAACATATGGACATTGAAACCATAGTCAAAGACCCTTTTCCACTACCTTTTTTCCTTTGAACTGTGTGAGCAGTGTGATCACTCTCATCAAGTTAATGGGTGCCAAAAGGAAAAGCTAGATGTTCTGTGATGCAAATGTATTGCATACATCCAGTGTGGTCTAGGTCATGCATACAAATCTAAAGAAGGCATCAAAAATGACTAAATTAATTCATTAAAGTCACAATTATTTAAGATAATTTAAAATGGAGTTCCCCTGAGCTCAAGGTTTGGCCCACTATTTTTTTTTTTCTTTGAAGATATTTATGTTTTGCAGTACTTATTTGAGACAGAATATAGAGACTTTTGAGTTTTGAAACAAATACTATGCTCATGCTCATGGTAAAGTAATTAAATTCTGCTCTCTACAATACTGTGCAAAAGTCTTAGGCTACCAATAGAATTGTTGACAGTATCATCAGTGAATAAAAGCTCCCTTTTGTGCTTGTTATCAACTATAGATTATACTATTTTTGAATGTGTCAAAGACACATTCCTGGTGCTATGGTGGTGCTATGGTGGCTAAGATGAAGTCAGCACAGTGAATTTCGAAAGTAGAAAATAGTTCTGACAATAGAAGATGTATTGGAGGGAGAGAGGTTTGCAACTCACCATATGCATCATATGATTCCCCACTGTGTCCATATTCATAGTAGTCGTCTGAGCTGTAAACAAGACAGAAGAGTGAGGTAAATACCATCATTTTTATAAAATGAGGGAAAAATAGGAAGTTGAGAGCAAAAAATAAAATGTATCTCATTTTCTGTATGAATGGATCTTATGTATTCTGTAGAGCATCAAAGTCATGTCACAGTAAAATTACATGTCACAAATACAGTAATTCATGCAGTGATAACACATACAATCACAGGACATTCCTTTTGATCAGATGCAGTATACTCTCCTGGATATAAAAATAAAACTCACAAACACGAAGCATCTTCGAATCACTCAAAAGTTTGGCCACATTTGTGGTTCTACAAGGCAATTTCCTCCACGATATATCTGCACCAACCTCGAGTTCCATATCACTGCATATGGAGATCTATAAGCAGTGGCAACTTAAATGGAAAATAAAAAGATGGGGAGGCGAGCAGCATGGTGGTTCATTCCCTGCTTATTTATTTATTTATTTTAGTCTGCGGTCACCAGTGAGATGCTGACAGAACAATCCTGCGTCAGTATCAGTCAGTAACAGGACTATCATTCAAGAGAGGCAATTCATCATAAGGCTGCCACTGAGCTGACACCAGCCATCACAGCTGGGTCCTCTTCGTTTGCCTGTCAGTCTGTCAGTGACAGCAGCACCTTTCAGCTCTCTAATCCAGAGAGCTGAAGGCATCGTCCAGAGCACCAACACATCACATCAACACCGCCCGATTGCCGAGGGCAAAGAGGTGACAGCAGTGACACACCAGTGTGGAAGTAACGAATTATATTCCGCTGTTGTTACTGTAATGGAGTAGCTTTTTGCGGTCTTTGAAAGCCAAACTGAGCTCCGAGAGGTTCTGCTTCTTTATCAAATTGCAGCAATCTGGGACATCAATTCTTACAAATTCATTCTGCTCTTAAATCTTCTTTTCTTTGGGCATGAGCCTACGCAAGAAAAGAAACTGGACTATTGTGGAAAAAAAGTTAAGGATTGTATGAAATTCAGAGTCTATGCAACATAGGTTTGCATTGCAGTTTTTAGGTTATATGACTGGATGATGTCGCTTGATTATGTTTGTATATTAGATCCTTGTGGTTTGTAATTGGTAATATACAACATGAGTTAGAAACACAGTGGAAACATCACTTTTTTTAGGGAGTTAAATTAGGAGGCTGTGGCTCTGTTGAGAGACAGTAAAAAAGGAATTCTGCTGGTTTTTGGTGTCAGAAAATGACTTTGTCTGCAACAAAGAATAAGATGTTTTGATCATCTTTTTTTCTCTCAGTCCGATCCCATCTTTTTACTCAATGGTATCTGCTGATAGCAGGTCCCCATCCAATTTTTTTATGTTTACCTAATTAACAGTGGTTGTGCAATACACCATTAAAAAAGATCTGGATGACCAATCTCCCAAAAAGAGTTAAAGCTGCTATCGTAGTTTGGCAAGGCAGCATCTGTTATGGCTGACTATGTAGCAAGAGTTGCTAAAGTGATGGTGATGTTGTTTTCACTTTTACTGCCATTGCAGGTTGCACTTTGTTGAGCACAAAACATTGGCAAAAACATTGACAAGCAGCCTTGTCAGATACAGTAGCTTTGTTCGGGCCAAGTACACATAAATGTAATTTACATTTCTAATGTCTCATTTAATTTGTGTTGATCATAGCATAAGTCACAGTCAATTTCTCAGTTCTTCCAGTCATTGTTTCTTTATTTGACAGTAGATGCAGTGCATTCTGTCACATTAAACAATTACTTTGACATTACCTTGGATTGTACTGCAGTTCTTTGCCACAAGTAAAAATCTTAACCTCTATTGTACTGGGGGAAAGATTCAACATTGCTAAAGTTACAGCCAAAAATATTCATTCTCGTAATTTTTATGCTTTCTCTGGCAGCTTCCCTACCACTGATGATACTCCTCAACAGCAGGAGCATGACAAACTGATTGGCGTCATTGTTTTCTGCAGCATTTTCTTGGTAGAGTTGAACTAGACAACATGACCAAATTGAAGACTGTGGGAGGGATCACTTTAAGAGCACGATAGCAGCTCACTGAGACATGAGACAGCTCTCTAAAGAGGCTCGTGCCTTAAGTCAGGCTTAGCATAAATTTTACACAGCCCATAATTCTGCTGCAAACAATGGTGTGCCACCGGGAGGAAACAAGGCTCTTCACCTGAGCTCATGCAGCCTCTCTCTCTCTGTAGAAGCTGTGCCAGCTGCTATTGCTCAAAGAACAAGGTTTCCAGTCAGCCCCTGTGGCTAAAGTGCCACCATGCATCTGCCATGGATGTGAAGTCACTGGAATATCCTTGACACAACTCATTGGCCGACAGTCAGAGGGAGGGAGGGAGGAGAGAGGGATACAGAGGTACATGTGACAAATGAAGGCATCTTATGGCTCTGCATGTTGTGTACCTCGCAGACAAGGGGCGACAGGTAAATAATCAGGTTTCACACTATGCTTAAATGTAGAGATGTATTCCAGAGAGGTCATCTTTGAAATAAACATACATTTTTAGGAATGTCAGGCAATCAATTTGCCACAATTCACAGGTGCTTGCAGACACATTGTCAAGCTTGTGAAATGCTGGATCATTTCAGGCTCTGCACAGCCCTGTGTCATATTTAACAAGAAGGAAAAAAAATCCAGATAATACAAACCAGGGAAACTCATTGTGGGGGCTTGCTTACATGCTAGAGCCTGTCAGCATTTTCCCCAAAATATATTTTCACTTTGTTTACATCACAAAAACCCCCCCCCAAAAAACTGAGATTCAAAATCCTTGCTTAAAAAATATTTTTATATTTTTTAAATATTTTTAAGTATTTTATTTAAGCCTTTATGTCTCTTTGTTGCTAAAGGCAGAACGGACTGATAAGGATAACATATTGTGCCGATGGCTGCCAATGTAGACCTGCTCTTTGTGAAAAGTGAAGGGTGCAACAAAAGCTGTAAAGCACCTCTAATTTCTGAGGAGACATTTCATCAATAACGCTTCACATGGTCTCTGCCTAGATACTTTGTCCTCTCAGATACAAAAGGCATTGACTCTCGAGATACTGTATATACTGTAGGACAAAGAATTCTGCTTTGTATGTTCAGAGATTTGCCAGCATTTGCTGCCCCAACTGCACATCTGTGTCAATCAGGGTATAATTTGGAATCAGATTAGGCTGGATTATATGAAGGTTTTTTTCACACTAAATGAAAATTAATGGTTTGATATTAGTCAAGATTATGAAAATGTAGATACCACTAGACAACAGTTATTCTGACGATTAATTGAGCAGTTTGGCTTAATAATTTATCCCAATTTTTAACATGAAGTTAACTTTACTTTACTTTAATAAAATATAATGAAGGCCTTTAGTCTTGTAAATTTCTCCAGTGCCCACAGCAAGAAAATAAAACCTTAATGTGCTGCAGTGCGTAATGGATTTGGGTTGGTAGGAAACAGAATCATAATGGTCTTTATGGTTTGCAATTCTCAGACGAAAACCCTGATCCAAGTAAAAATAAATTGCAATATGTGGTAATATTTTATGTTAGTTAGAAATAGGCAGGGGCATTTCACAGAATTTTGAGGGCCCTATGCAAAAGGAACCATTTGGGGCCCTACATTAAAGTAAACACACAAACACACTCAAATGCATGAAACAAACCCAAGCATTCTAAGTTTATTTTTTTTTATTTCGTTTATTGTCTCCTTCTCTTGCCTACATTTCTGTTACCTTTTTCTGAAATGTAATAAGTGCACTTCATGGTTCATACATCAGTCTAAAATGATGGCAATAAGCCTGTGGCCTTGTCAACTGTTTTCTGACATAGATTTGGTTGGGATCTTAACGTGTGCGGACTAATGTAATTGACCTTTCTCTGCTGTTCATGGCATGTGTCTGCTTTACCTTCCCTGCTGCAGCATCCTCAGATGAATGCACTTGGTAACAAAATATTAAGTTACTCATTTATCATCCCTGGGTGCCTCGAAACACAGCTTCACACATAAGCTTGAGACAAGGTGCTCTGCATGGTTAGACCTCATTAAGGTATATCTCCATGTCAAAGGTGTAAAAGTGCTTTGACTTTCTAAACAGACTGACTTTTGATTTGACATTCATTAACACTAGGTGTCTGAGGCTTTGTTTCTTCCTCAGCTTAACTGGCCAAGAAGAATAAGATGGAAAAAAAA
The DNA here is from genome assembly GCA_016785285.1 of Brachirus orientalis. NCBI lineage: Eukaryota > Metazoa > Chordata > Actinopteri > Pleuronectiformes > Soleidae > Brachirus > Brachirus orientalis. The sequence goes on along the minus strand of JAFBJR010000113.1, from coordinate 291,266 downwards.
TACCCATCTGTCTACAGCTCAACACCTATTAAAGTGCATCTCTTTCATTAGGCATCTGACTCCAGGCCTACTTTTCCACAGGTAAAGACCCAGCGTCTCCAGCACATCTGTCATCTTTGTCTTAAGCACTGATGTTGCTGTTCCTGGGCATCAGGAAACAGATGGCGGTGTTAAATCTGAATGATGTAGTACATGTCCCTTGTGGTCTTTGTTTTCTTACATCGCTATCAATCTTCCAGTCCTCTGTGATAGATTTGGGGAAATCTACGGGAATATTACGAAGGCCTGTGGAGGTAACACAGAACCGGTCTGATGAGGGGACAAGCTGCTTTATTTCTTTTAGCACTCGTCCTGCATATTGCAGATTTTAAACTGATCATGACTGCAAATCCTGAAGCAGAAGTATGCCCTTCTTGTGTGATCACAGTTTTCAGTTGCCCTTTTCACATGGCTTAAAAGAAGGAAAATGCTAGGTGGATTTTTTTTTTCAATTATACAGGCTCAGTGGTGATTTTCCCTGATAACAATACAATAAAAATGAATTGAAGAGGAAAAAAAAGGAGCAGTGTGGTTTTTTTTCCCACTGTTTAGTGCAAAATATAATGGTCATATCATTTTAAATGCAGGCCATCCTTATGGATATGTCGGTGATTGCTCAATGTGGTGGCTGATTGCAAAGGTATATCCAGCGCTGACCTCCTGAGGAGTCATAGAAAGGATACGAAAGCCTAAGGCCCATGATTTGATCCTGTAAATCCTGTAAATGATTTTTGGATCTCTGATTTGTTTTTCAGTGGATCATGTATGCTGCTTGTTTTTTTTTTTTGTTTTTTTTGAGGGGAAAAAAATGCATGATCTCAGCCTACAAGGAAAATACTGTCACTTCAATTCTTCCCGTAGGGACAAGAGTTGTGACTTCCTTATTCGATAGATTCTGTGAGAAAGGCTTTCTGTTGTATTTAAAGTGGAATAAAGTTACAACATGTCACCCTTTGTCTTGGGACAGGCAGGGAGAGTGGAGTAAACTCCACCCTCAGCTTTCTCGTTTTTGTCACTGCACTTGTCGCTCATCTTGACAAGCTGTCCACCTGGAAAAGAGCTTTTTCATCCAGAGTATCTGTAAAGCAACAGCACATATTTGTGACATCTTATACTAAAAAGATATTGTTTGCCTTGTTGTTCTGATGCAACAAGCAACCCTTAAGTTAGCAGCATTGATAAAGGCAAAATGTTTTTATAGGTGATATTTAAAAAAAAAAAAAAGGTGAAATCTCTTTAGATTTAGGTGGAATTATTTTCATTTGGCAGAAAGTGATGATAACAATGTTTTGAGTACAAGCTGGGTCAACTCTATGGGGGCTGGTATTTTGGACCACCGTGTCCTATTTTAGACCAACATGTCCTTTGTGGGCTATGCAAAATAGCCCACAAAGGACAAACTAAAGACCTTTTGAGTTTTGATACTAACTGATGGCTACATATGGTATGTTTTCCAACACACTTGGGAATATTTAAAAAAAACAAAGAAACAAAAAACAAAACTGTTAACAACAATGTTAACTTTGTAGTATCACTTTTCATATGACTAATTCTATATACTATATATATATATATATACTTTGTGTTCTAGCCTTGTGTGGCATCACCACAAATCAGAGGGTACGCTGGAGTACACAATCAGTCCCTCTGTATGCATCTCCTACATTGTTTTGCATTAAATTCTCATTTCCATGTCGACCCTCCCATGATGCTGTTTGCTTGTCTCTGCTCCTTCAAAAGACAGTCACTCTTTGTTATACATTCCATACTGTGTTTTTTATGCATGTTGCAATGGAAAACAATTTAAAATGGGTTCGATTGTGTTAGTAAATCTTCCCCATGTGTGAGTGTGAGCTTTCAGACTCTGCCTGCTACTGTGGGTGGGAAAATAAAATCAATGAATCAGTAAGTAAGATTCTCTTTCTGCATAGCCCTGTATGCCACCTACATAAAACATTTTATTTTTTTTTTCTCAGTAAATGTATGTTATCTGTCAGCTAGGTCTCTCAACTCCTGAGCGACAGACAGACGGACGGACGGTTTTGGTGACAAGCAGATGAGTGGAGGCCTAGGACTTGCTGTTCATATTGATCTTTTAACTATAGAAATACTAATTCCATCATGTACCGTATTTTCACGACCAAAAGGCGCACCGTACCAAAAGGCGCAGTCTCAGTTTTGTGTGACATTTCTGTATTTAACAGACACATAGGGCGCTCCGGACGAAAGGGCGCGGGTTATACATATCCTCTACTACGTACGTCCGCCTGACAACACACACACACAGAGAGAGAGATCGGGAGCAAAACTGAGTTTGGTTGTGCTTTATTTAAGTATTAATTACAACAATACTAAAACAAGCACATTACCGGCCAAGTCAATCAAAACCATCAAAGTCCTCATCCTCTGTTTCGGAATCGAACAGCTGAGCTAAATCCAACATGGCAGGTTCACTTTCCTCACCGTCAGAGTCACTTTCTGCGCCGTGCGTCTCCTCAGAAATGATGCCGGCTTTGAACCATTGACTCATTAATTTTAAATACTCTGGCGGCGGCTTGATTCCTGTGTTCCTCGGCGTAGCCGATCGCCTTCAGTTTAAACTGAGCTTCATAAGCGTGTCTCTTTGCCATTTTCAGGGTTGTTAAGACAGCAATGTTCTGCATAAAGCACATACCTGTTCTTTTATACACAATCCACGCCCACACGTACCGGTACCCCTTTAACGCTCCCGTGTTCTCAATCACGTCCGCCGCCTCATGGTTCTCAAATACGTCCGCACACAGAAAGGGCGCACTGGACGAAAGGGCGCGCCGCACATTTTGAAGAAAATCTAAGACGTTTATATGCGCCTTATGGTCGTGAAAATACGGTACTGTAGGTATAATTCACTGACTGTCTCCCTGAAATATCACTACAATTGACAATTCCATATACATTATATGAACCAGTGTGGGTAGATTGTAAACTCCCTGCCCTTACTTATACTTACTGTATAATAATTTGCTCCTACAATGACTATATTTTGTAGCTGTGAGCTGGATATTGGCAACAACTTTGTGGTTTTTATTTTGTTGAGACAATAGTCTGCCATCAAGCGTACACCTACGACTGTACCCTAGCATTAGCAGCTTCAACTACCTCGAAACCTGCATGCATGTTGCATGAAGCTTGTTCTTGTCTGAATGTGCATTCAGATATATTCTACACTAGTATTCTGCAGTGTAAAAATGACTACTTACTCCCAAAGTAATTCACTGAATAATAGTCCAACTGGGGTCATTGTGTGTGTGCTCATGTTGATGTGTATTGGGGTAGTTTAAGGGCTCTCCTGGAGCAATCAATTCTGCAGTGCCACACCATGAATCCTGTTCTTTTCTGTGCCCGTCTCTTGTACTAAGATTTACACTTGATCCCCGTGGATGTATCTGCCCTTTAAAACGCTGTCGCATAGCTGTCCTTTTACCTCTGGGATCCAGTCTGCAATGCAAGCATACCAAAGCAAGGTGCAAGGGAAGGTGCGAGGTGTCAGCAGCCAGCAGTCTCTGAGGTGTCAAGTATGAAATAATGCTTTGATTGCACCCGAACTGCAAGAGACAACCTCGCTGTGACCTCACCAAGTGTCCAGCCAGGGCTGTGCCACAGCTGTCATCCTCCTCATTTCCCCACAGAGACATCACCTTCTCTGTGCTAATAAAATTAAAGAAGCTCTCCACAGAAGCAGCGTCCTCCAGTCTCTTTGACCTTAGCACTCGATTGGTACCTAACAGCCATAGCTTCTGATAACTCTCTTGAGATGAAGCTCTCTGCTGCCTCTCCAAAAAACAAAACAAAAAAAAAGAATGGACTAGTGTGTTGTATAAACACAACAAAAGGAGACTGTGATCTTGAAGCTGACAGGTCATACAGAAGTGGTGTTCTGCAAGGTTCCACCAGCCGTCAGCTCTCATCGGAGAGATTTAAACGTCTTCAGGGCGTCTAACAACTGCTTTTCAGTCTAAGGCTCATGTCTAATGTTTGTGAGTGCCTTTCAAGTTTGATTAGGTCTGAAATACCCAGTTCCAGTTGCTGTGTGTGATAGGATATATACAGTATGGTTTTTATTCTGCCTTTGTGGACTGTAATGTTTAGCCTAACATTCTGTGTCAGTTTAAGGGAACATTAAGTTTAGGCTTGACTGCTGGGCTGTGACACGAATGTGTAGTACAACAGTAAGGCCACTATGGGCATCAGTGTATATACTGAGAATTATATTTGAACATTTTTAAGAATTATTTAGTTTGGTCCAATCTTTCTGTTTTATTTTTTTCATTTTCCATCTAGGGTACGAGCGTGTTTTATTATTACAACCATTGTAGTCACTGTAACACCATTATTAGGCTACAAATGTGTCCTTAAACATTGTAAGTTTACTCTAAGTGTACAATGTTGTCTCCTTAATTAGTGTAATGCTCAATGGCAATTCCAAATCCCAAACAAGGTGTTTAAATACATTGCAAGATTGTCCAGTAATGATACTTGGGTTGTGGCTGAGGTCGTGCGGAGCTGTTTGGCTTAAGCAGCACTGTGCAAACTCATTTGACGATGGTTTGAAAGTAAATGACATTTGTTTATATTTAAAAGCTACACATTCCAGTTTTAAGTGCATATTTTCTCCAAGAAAATTGAAACAAAAATGTGTTTATTTAAAATATGAATATTAGCCTTTAATTGGATATGGCGGCAACTTCTTTCATCCTATGGTCACAATTTTAAAAATATCTGATTGTGTCATGGCTTTTTTTTTACAAGCCACAGTTAACACAATTAAACAGTAAAATAATTTCATGGCTGCACAGTGATGCCATATAATTTTTTTGTTTGACCAGCAATCCAACTGAATACACTTAGATTTTCTTAATATAAAGCAATGACGGGTAAATATGCAATTCTTTATCTTGCATATCATTCAAATAATTACCAAAGCATATTGTCATAATATTGTTACAATAGTTTTACAATAATTTATCCAGTGAATCTTTACATAGGAGGCAAATCACTTCAGCACAGTAACTTTACACAGATAAAAGAGTGGATATAGAATGGTGGGACAGACTGGTGTTTATATTTTTGAATTAATTACCTAATTTCCCCACTGGCAAGCCAATACATGATAACCAGCAATAGCTAAATGAATTGCATCTAGAATAAGATAATTAAGGTGTCAGTAAACCCACTGTTACAGTCCAGAAAAACAATCCACTTCCTTTTCCCCTTATGTTCACAAATGGCAGACCTGTTTCTTGCAAAAGCCATTGGGCTAATACCATGACAGAGAGTCTGTAAATTGTTCAGCTTGTTATCCTACGGCAACTGAAATCCTGCCACGCAGTCAGAGCGCAGAGTGGTGAGTGGGAGCTCCTTAGGCTGTGAGAAACATTGTTAAGAGAGTTCGTTTCCACACCAGCACACACACCCCTCACGGCCCTGCAGCAGCTGGGGCCTGCTGTGACTCTTCTTAGGTTTAGGTTGAAAATAATGCACCTTTTTCCATCACTAAGCTGAATGGGATTGTGAGTAGGAAACAGAATCTATGGAAGCACAGTACTATGTTGCTCTTTTAAAGGTGGAATAGGAAATTGTAATTTATTAATTTGTTGTGTGTTTGATGATAGAATCCCGTATTTCCGTTACAGACCTGGCTCTTTAAATGGGAACTGCAGCCAGTCAGCATCAGTGGGATGTGCTTGTGCACAGGACAAGGGAAAATACATTTTAAATTGGAGGAAAGAGTGCAGTGACAGATATGCCTGTTAAATTGGGCATATGGAAACAGATAATGACAATTTCAGCACCACAAGACCATGTGAGGTTTTAAATTGGATTGATCCAGACAGCAGACCCTGGCAGCAATCATAAAGCTCGTGTTTGTAATTTTATCCCTGAAACACTGTTACACTTTTAAAAATAATATTCACATTCTGATATTAATCAATAAATAATATTATCTGTAATAAACACGACAATATGGAAGGAGCGACTGGAATTTGTCACTAACTGACCTGCCTCAAAAAAACAAACAAATATATATATATACAAGCACACCCATATATAACTAGGACTGCTCGCGATACTCGCAGTCATGAAAGGGCTCTCGCATGTTACAGGGCATTTTCTGTGTTGGATGATCTGATTCTGGACAAGTTGAAACTTGTTTCGATCAATGTCAGTATTCATGGCAACAATGTTACACACAAACAGTCCACAAGCACCTCTACCAAGGAGGTTATGTTTTCGCCTGTGTTGGTTTGTCCGGCTCTTTGTCTGTTAGCAAAATAACTCAAAAAGTTATAGACGGATTTTGATGAAATTGGTCAATGGGTCAAGGAACAGATGATTAGATTTTGGTGGTGACCTGGCTTTTTTGAAACAACACTTCTTCACACTGTCTGAGTTGCCTTAATAATTATAATCATATTAAGTTATAATGTTTTTATTTTAAATATTGTATGCATTTTCTCTTGCTAGATTCCCCAAATTCTACACATTGGACCTTAAACCTATTAAGTTTTTGAGAGCAATACTATGTCTAATTTAAGTATGTCCATAACAGACAAATAAAACAGACACAGTCAGCAATATGTCCTTTATTTATAGACTCATCCTCAAAAGGCAGTCCTGTTGTTGAAGTTTTAAAGCTTGTGTTGCTGTCAGCCTAAACTGACTACAAATTTAGGGCACAAGACTAAAAAATATGAGTAGAAGAAAGTTTTTCTCTGGATTTTCTCTGGAGGCACAGACTTTGCTGTCTGGTCCCTATTAGTTGCTTTGTCTCCTGCCAAATAACAGACATGAAAATCTGTGGGTCAACCCAGCCTCCAGCCTTCCCATCATGGACTCCATTTTTCTGTGCTGCCACCAAACTCCGCCCCCACCCCCCACCCCCCCAACCATTACTCACAAGGCTGCTTTTAAAACAAATCGCTGCAGATCCCTGAGGCAGACCTGCATCCGCCCAGCGAGCATCTCTCCACCACTTTGCGATACATCCCCCGATGTGTTAGAACAAGAAGAGGGATGTGTGTACGTGTGGGTGTGGGAGATTTGGCCAAACAAAAACAGAGAGAGATCGTAGAAAAGACGGATGAAGCCCAGGTGACATACATCCTCACACCTCTACAAAACAAAACATTGACCACCCTACACTCACAAAAGCCCAGAGACAGAATAATGCTTTGTTTTCTTCTCTCTGTTCCCCCCTTTTTTCTCCGGCTGCCAATACACTCTAACATTTGACACTAACTGTAGCAACAATCATTTTTCCTTTGACGTGGCACACGCAGGCATACATAAATGTTGCACATTATGTGCTATAAATACTGCGAAGCACCAATGCAAACCAATGCAAGGCCTTTGACCTCGTATCATTTGGAGAGTGTGGCAACTCCCAGGATATTAGAAAATCAATATGCTGCATTTAGCTGTGCAGGACCCTCTGTTAACTTGAGTAACATACCATTAAACTTGTATGTATATATATGTATATATATGTGTGTGTAGTATATATTAAATTCAAAGAGTGATTAGAACAAAGACAATGAGTTTGAGTTTTGACTTATAAATAACTGCTGTACTTGCTCTGTACCCAGTCGTTTCAAATCCACTTTTGTTTCTGAGAAGTTTTGACATTGAAGACACTGACGTAAGATTCTGCTTCTTAACAGTTAATCTTAAAGGACAACCCAAAGGTCAGTCCAAACACTTCATTTCACCCTTCACAAAATACTTAACTAACAGGAAGCAGTCTGTAGAGTTTCAAACGAGGCAGAAAATGAGCTTAAATTACTCAACAGCTCATGCGCCATAATCCACCTGTTCTTAAACCTTAGAAATCTCAGTTTTACTTCATATTCTCACCTACAAATGACCAATTAGCAGCAACCAGAAAAACATGCTGCTCTCAGGTGACATCCATAAGAAGTATCACAGAATAAATAGGAAAAAAAAATCAGTTTTCTAAGTACATCTAGTGAAAACCTAACCTAAGTAAAGACAGGTTCATTCCATTTTTGGAGAGGAAGCTGTGTTGCAGTAGAGCTGCATTGCATTTCAGAGAGGGGTGTGTTATTCATCCTTCAGTTTAACAAACAAAAGTTGGACAAAATAATAGGAATGCTCTTAGATATTGAGTGTAAACTACTTTTATGTCATGAAATGAAATGCTGGTTTTTCAACATTTTTTCAAAGAACAGGTTATTTTGTCCAACTTTCATATAAATGTAATTCACTCTCTTTAACTTCATTTCAGTTTCTACCAAAACTTACATGACATTGCTGGCTGTTCAGGTGGTAAATGTGCAACAGCTTGCCACTAACCTTGTTTATTTTGTATGGGGCTTGAGGTAAGTGAGAGTGAACCGCAGCAGTAACGTTTCATTGGAGGGACGGTTGACTTACTTTTGTCCTTGGTTACTGTAGTTGTTGTCATACGATTCATATCCCTGGTCGTCATAAGCTGTTCCGTAGCCATCGTCATATTCCTGAAGGAGCAGAGACAAAATGCAACCACTTAGATGAGTTACAGAGGGAAAACTGTTCTCACTGTCGCAGAACATTTTTGAGTCCAGTTGGTGGCACGCTCTTTTTTTGGTCAAAAGAGTCAATGAAGAAAATTACAACCATGGAAAGTTGCTTGAGATTATGTGAGTAGGTCTGCCAAAGGCCATACAAATGAGGATGAACTAGAGGGAAGGCACTGCAACTGGCATGGAATGTGAGATTGAGTATGAACTGATTAGTATGAACAGAACTGCAACCATTTGTGAAAAAATACAAAATGGCTCTCCACGGACATGGAGCGAGGAAAGAATAACTTAGACCTCAGAGCTATAGTGTCGTGTTGGGTGGCATTATATTATTTTTTTCTTACCATCCATCACATTGTTTCAGTGTACGTTTCTGCTACATTCAGCACACTGTAATGCACTGAAGCCTTCATCGCACGGATGTAGGTCAAACTGCTTCATGTGCTGCTGTCAGTATAGCAGACTCTACAGCGCAGCATCACTGTGGAAACTGCCGCCCTGCCCTTGTCTCTGTGTCAAATAACTGACAGTGGGATGTAAAGACTCTTGCTGGGTCTGCGTTTCATCACCACCTCAAAGCATGAGCCTTGAACATCTGTTTGTGTTCCAGCAATCATCCCCCTCACCCCACCCAGGCCCCTGCCAAGAAGAACATCAAAGGAAGCCAGTGCCGCACCCGCCCTAATTTGGGATAAATGGGACTTATGTTCCACAAAAGGCGTCGACCCCTTGCAACACATCTCTCATCCCCCGCACACGTACTGGCTAATTCCATCTGCCACTGATTTGCATGCTTGAAATGAATGTCTGTAAGATTTAGTGGTAGAAGAAAGTCCTCATCATATTCATATTATTATTATTATTAAGACCCTAAATCCTGATTAGAAACATATATTTGCGTTTGACTTGACTCTTTTACTTTAATCCTCCACTAACGAGGTGCATGTGAACTGTGTACTTATGACTTTCGGCAAAGACATTCGAATGAAGGAAAACTCCCTTCCTTCTTGTTGAAGTGCTATATAGGTGCAACAGTAACTTGAACTGTTTATGGAGGGATCGGGCAGGTGCATCTTTATCATTTTTAACGTAAGCCCACTCATATTTCTCCACGGTCATGCAAGGGGTGGGTGGTATTCGGGTATTCTGTTTGTGCTGTATGCATTTTGTTGTTTGTGTGTGAGCGTGAGATCTCTTTGTTTTTATTGAGGTTCTTTTCAGCTCAGTTTTCATTGTTGCAATAGGGAATTCAAGTCCCTCTTGGCATTCAAAGTTCTGCAGCTACATGAGCTTTTGCAAAGTCAACAATTCCCAGTGCTAATGCAGAGACTAAGTTTAGTCAGCCACTGTGCTTTTGGCAATATTAAACCCCTTAAATCTCCTTTAAATACAATCGGGCAGCCATTCTTAAAAGGCAGTGGAATTGTGTCAAAAGGGATTTGGTATAAATTAGTTTTCAACAGGCAGGTGACGCGGAAGATTTGAATATACACCGTTCCTCCATGACTCTGTTGTTAGGTAAAAGACAAATTACACAATTACCCCCACAAATTCTAAATAGTTCTTGTCAAATCAAATTACAACTGTAACGTTGACAGTAATCGAAACATTTTAAGTTATAAAAGTGACAAATGAGGTAAAGTGGTCTGTGAATATGATTTCTCAGAGGAACTGTCTGGTAATGAATATGTTTGAGATAATCATCAGACCGCAGAGACTAATAGTAGGCTACTATAGTTTGTGGATTAATGTCAACCAAACCCACGTACCAATTAGTGTCCAGATATATCTGTCTTTATAGAGTATAATAAGTGTTCTTATTATTGTGGTTCTTTAGTTCTAACAAAGGTAAAGCAAATAGCAGCTGTGGTTACAGAAAGTGCAGAGATGCTACGCCTTAAAGCAACCACACAAACACACACACACACATATATCTAAAGAGAGAGACAGAGAGAGAGAGATAGAGAGATTCAGAGACAGACAGACTGTATTTCATATATGAAGTGTTAACACTCAAAGCATTTTAAAGTGGCAGAAACAACAATGCAACACAGTGTTTGCTCAAAGTCACAGCTAAAGTCTTTGAAGTGAAAACTTCTGAAAAGGCTTTAACTAAAAGACTCCCACTGAGGTTACAGAATGTGTTTCAAGAAATGTCAGCACATCTGAAATTGAAAGAACGCCTCTGTTTTTGTCAGAAACACACCATTTTTTTTTTTTTTTTGTCAGAAAAAGCTAACTAATTCTATTTTATTCTGTTGAAAGGTGTCTCCATTATACAGTACTTATTCCAGGCTGGAATAAACAAGCATGCTTTTGAATACTGAATGTTGGCGAATCTCAGTGGGACAGGTGTGAAACAAAGTAGCTGAAGTGATGAAGGTAGAGTTGGAGGTCAAATAAGATACTTTCTGAATCATAAGAACATCAAGAGTCACAACCCATAGGACAACAGGTCATAGTTAATACACAGGTTACCTGTATGCTGGCCAGACTTTTCCATACACTTCGGGGAAAAAAAGGCCATAGCTATGTATTGCTGCACTATATAGACAAATTAACATGATATGATGAAACGTCATATTGAATTATACAGCCAAATACGTGCATATAGATCTAAAATTGAGAAATTCACCATGTTTTAACATATATTGTGGACATAAATTCATATTGTTTCTGTATTTTATTTTATCTGTGTAATGAATGTGTTGATTGAAAACATCTATACATTTTAAAAATAATAACCATGGCAATAAACAATTTTTAACTATGAAGCATAAACTGCAAATGCATATATTTCTATGCTAGTTTTTGTGTCCATCCAGTTAATCGGTCACACTCGACAGGTGACCTCAGGAAAATCTTTTTTAATATTTTGGCATTAGTAACAATGAGTTCAACAGAATTATTAAACATTGTACTTCATGTTCTAATCCTCTGGGAATGTATTGAGAATGCAAACCTGTTGAGGTTGGAAGTTTGGGGATCACTTTTTTTGACTAACAATATGTAAAGTGGGATATTAGAGGAAAATCATTAGGAAATCAGAAGAGGAACAGTGTCCGAGTTGTTGTCTGATTAGTCAAGGTTCAGTGAGGACAGTTATGAGGACACGCTGGTAGTGGGGGGGTGAGATACAAAGGTGAAATACGATGACTTGTGTGCACAGTTTTATTCATTTATATTAATTCATAAATAGAAAACCCAGCAGGGAACATGAAACCAAGCAAATATTTCAAACACTTTCACATATTAACAATATTAAATAAATAAATAAATATAATGAATTTAATTTCCTTTTGCATCACATTATTATCTACTGTACATAAATTACAATTCTGTTCCATAAATTCTGTTTCATAGCAAGTCTCAATTACAGTAGTCTTTAACTTATTCATATAATGATATTTAGCAAAGCATCTGATAAATTAACCAAACCTGAGCTGAAAATTATGGGAAGAAATGTTAATTATGAAAGGAAAATAATATAGAACACTATGTTCTCTCCAATGTAGTTTAGTCATTTAACTAAACACAATTTATTAAGTGTAATTCACCTAACACGTATGAATTACACAGATTATAAATTCATGTCTCATGTTAATTTCACAGTCATTTAATATTGATTTTAAATGTAAAAATATTTTTTCTTTCATCTTTTTTTATTTAATTTTTTTTAACTACAGTCATTACAGAGCTGTAAGATTTAATCAAGAGTGTTTTACAATGGGCCTCTCGTTCACCAGTTGAGACACAATCCCTATAACTGTGGGTGTGAGGTAGTTCATGGTCAGTTGATGTGTGGAGTGGAGCCAGCACTCAGACAGGTTTTACTTCTCTTTGATTTTGCCAGTTTAAACCATTCAGGGAGTCCAAAGGCTGTCCACATAATATTAGGACTTTGTTTGCCAGTTGGTTGAGAGATTCAAATTTAATGTACAGCATTTCATGATTTTATGTAATAACAACATTACATAAAATGGCTCAATTTCAAAAAAGCCAACTGGCAGCCCATGCGACTCAAGAGGTCAGCCAAATGGACAAAAGCTGGATGTTGCGGCCACTGTGTTGTTGTTTAAAACTGGCACAAAATTATCTGGTGAAATGCAAAGTAAATACATGATGCATGCAAAGTGCTGAAATGTAGAAAATATTTTTACTTTCTGCGTGTAATGTGGGGAAAAGAGATCGTTTTGTGTGTTGTTCAGTAGGAACCCAGTGGTTTTGCTGGTTAGGTGACTCTGTATGATCAGCCACATGGACAGATTATTGTACTGTTTACATTATATTTACATTCTTGGGGACCAAGAACCTGACAGAGTTTATAAGTCCCAGACTCTCCACCAGTCAAACAGAACTGAAGAAGCCTCTTAGATGAGAGGGAAACGTCTTCAAGAAATTCAACTAAGTACAGTTGCCTTTTTTTTACTACACTTTTGGATACCATGACCTGGATGACTGAGAATCTTCACAGATGTGAACATAAAATGTAAAAAGGGTGTTTTTAACTAAAATTCCTGCAAAATTCATTGAACTGCCCTAAAAAAAAAACCTCTTTTTGTAGGTGCTGATGTGAACACCAAGTTGGTGAGATTTCGTGCATGGAAAGAAAGACCCTCAACGGTGAAAGAAAATGATGAAAAACAATAATCAGAGCAGATATAATGGGATGTTCAAACTAGTCTGTGCACTGGCCCCAATAGTGATGACAAAAATAGTTCAAATCAGAAAAATAAATGAGGTTTGTTGTGATACAATTAAAAGAACAGTTCAAATCTAGTGTATGCTCCATAGTTTCAAATTAACCTGCACATTTTCTTTGAAACTACTGTTGAAATACCAACATGTTACTGCCATTTATTAGAGCAGCTACTTGAATTACAAGTGAAGTGAAGTGATTTCTTTGGTGCCACTCACGACACGCGAGTTACGTGAGGCTATTGCATCTCGTGTTCGTTTTGATATATCATTCATTCTGAAAAATCCAAATGCAATAGCGCACCAAGACTGCAACAGTGCTGTGTTTCCAACACTAAACAGGATTAGTGTGCAGTGAGGAGTTGAGGGGGGAGGAGAGACAGAGAAGAGAGAGCGAGATCAGCCTCTAAGTGAGTCTTTCATTTGTATGCCAGTGGATAGCTGAGAGGCGTGTTGTTAAAAGATAAGGACTGGCCTCTGAGGCCACTGAGGACTAACAGAGGGCCTGGCACTGCATGTTACAACAGCAGTATCACAGCCACTCCACTGTGCTCTACAATACCACTGTAACAGATAGGATGACACTGGCGCCCAGAGCAGGCTTTTCAGGCACTGGATTTGTTCCCTGCACACTGTACTTAATCCAAATGAGTTCAGCAACATGCTGCTTCTCACAATATAAATCTGTAGGCAAATTCATGTGCTGATTGTTAGGGGTAAGAAAAATGAAGAAAAAAAAAAGAATTTCATGATGTTTAAAGACAATTTTAAAGATCACGTTCTCCTTCAGAACTGTGATGAACAGAAACAGCTCAAAGTAGCAAAAAAATAAAAAATATTTTGGTGAAGCATTTGATTTTATTTTCAGCACAAGATCAATGAACACTGAGCAGGCAAAGCTTAAAAAATCCACTTACTTTCCACTTGTCCCGATTGTATTTATTTTATTATTAGCACGAGGTGGCTAAATGTAGTTGTTAACTTGAAGAAAAGAAACAAAAAAAAACATGATTTTAGATTCAGTTTAGACTGACTGACATGAGATGTGCATTGCTTTTTAGAAATGTGATTCATGGGTTATTGTCTCAAGAAAACAGTCAATTTTGGTTTAAAGACGAAAAGAAATAACAATTTTCAATACTATTGAATAGCAATACTCTCTAACATAGACATTATCTGTAATAGCAATACATTCTCCCAGCCCTACTTAATAGCCTGTGCAGAAAACTCAAAAAGGTGTCACAAAGTGCAGACAAGAAAGCAAGAAAATTAAGCCACTCAAAAGGGAAAAAGCCTTGTTCCTCCCAGATGATTCAATTATGATACCATCTGTTCAAAGAAAAAAACATCTCGCCTCCATACATCTGTGCCAAACACTGCTAAATTCTCATAGATAAAGGCAAAAACAACAACCCCATGATATTGCTGTAAAGAAAACGTATCATCCAGTACTTGTATTCCTCAGTCATCTGTCTTGGTCTTAAGTTTCTCAAAGTGTCTGTATGTCATTTATTCCGCTTCTCTTGCCAGCATATTTCAGAGATCTCTACAAGCTGGAATTTGCTGAGGCTTTTTTCTATAGCTGCAGGGTTTGAAATACTACTCATGCTATCAGAGTGCGGATGCCAAAAAGTTAGCCCCATGCATCAAGTTGAAGTATCGCTTCTCTGCGCTACACTTGACAAATGTTTTTGCTTTCCCTCTGTTATTTTACCACCTCTGGTTTTGATCTCCTGATCTTTGCTTTTCAATAAGCTCTGTTTCCTTCTGCCGGGTATTATCTGAGGATTACATGTCATTTATAAATTAGCCCCGCAGAAGTACATCTGCAATGGAAATGAAATTCAATAAACTTATACTGTACAGACTCATGGGTTCAAGCTTTCCTCACTCTGTAACTCATGAATATGTGCATATAATTTAAGTTTGCCCGTCCAATGAACATGATCACCAGATGGAAAGTCCACACAGCAACAGCAGGGAGTGTTTGAACCAATGACCTTTGTTTATTCAGACTAAGCACAAAGTACAGTTAGTGTTGACCTCTTTCATTTTGCAGATATGTTCATAAACCAATTGTTGTGGGGAAAAAACGGTAGTTCGTAACCTTTGAATATTTGAACTATTGTGAAATTGAATTCAATTCACTTCAGTGCTGATCTGCTCCACACAACGCTAGTAAACAGGTTGAAGTAAAATTGAAAACACAAAGAAGCACCCACGTAAAGTTTCGGAAATTAATTTTACTGCTCCAAAAACACTTGGTCATTCTGCAATTTTACAGGATGAACACCCCGACACGGCCACTCTATACAAACAAACGCTCCCTCAGTCAGCTCTGATGGTATTGCTTGACAGAGACCCTCTGCAAATGAAGAAAGTAGCATACAAATGATGTTTTATTCATAAAGATGCAAAAAGTAATAACATCAATAAAAGAAATCACCAAGGGTTATGCACCATAGCTTTAACATTCACACCAGAAAGACTCAGTTTCAAAGTTTGTGGGATTCATCCTGTGGGCACCATGAACGTCTGCACTTATTGTTGTTTCCGATCCACTGTGTAGTTGCTTCTAATAAATTTTAATGTAAAAGTTGAATTTTAATATAAATTGAAAGTTTGACCTGGTGCATCAGGAAATGCAGATCACAGTAATAATGGGGCTTAACTAGATTGAATTTGAATAATAATCCATAGCAAATGTTAAACTGATTAATTCAATTTACTATGCTGATTCAGTCTATGTTTAAAAACAAAACAATTCCATGACATGAAAACAATTTACAGCTCTTTTTCAAACTCAATTAGCAGGCAGTTACAGATGTTTCTTTAGGAAATTATCAATGAATTACATTATCTGTTGTACGTCATTGGTTTTGACCCATTTCAACAGTTTCAGCCATTTCTTTATGACAATAGTTAGATGCAGCTTCTTTATTACTGTGTCTGAAATATTTTCCAGCCCATTACACCCAATTGCCACAGAGCACACAGTTCAATTAACAGCACTTGGCTCTCGACAGGGCTGGACAAGTAGAGAAGTGCCTGAGGGTGGCTAAGTTTTTGTTGTTGTTGTTATTTCCTCTAATGCTGCAACAGTCAACAAGGACCCACTATACTCTAGAGCATTTTCCACAAATAATGCCATCCAGTTTGCATTGCATGGCCATGTTTTTCATGGCCAAAGGCATTAAGCCTCCACGCAAGCAGAAACAAAATGACTGTATATCTCTAGATTTAGCATTTAGCCACTGAAGTTTTATACTTTGATTATGTTACTCATTTTCTACATTTGTTATTGTTCAAATTGCACTAAATGATGACACACATCATCATTTCTGCATCGAGAATTGCATTACATTTAATTCTTCTCCAATGGGATTAGCTGCAGGTGAGACATAGCTAGTGCACTTAATGAATTATGTGAAATAAGATTTGGCTGCAATCATAGTAATGATTCAGACTGGATTGGGCTGCCAAGAATGGATCATGGAGTAAGACCATTTCTGTTGTTATGTTTTCTAACAAATGGATTCAGGGAAACCTGATCATGATACATCTAGAGGCTATAAAACAGGTCGATTTAGGTAGACCAGAAACAATTGAGATAAAGATACTTTGCCTGTGTTTGTTATTATGACAAAACCAGCAAGAGGTAACCTGTCTTTTGTCTGAACAGGAGAGGAATAAAATGCCTCCAACTGAACCAATTTTTTGGCCCACAGCAAAAACAGAATGGTGGGAACATGCACGAGTGGATGCTAAGCAGTGATAAATGAAGGCAACAACAAGAAACATCTCTTTGTCATTTCACTGATGAATACAAGAGCCTGTTTGTTAGCACTCGATGGAGCACACTTGTCCTGGGATGGTGATATAGTCTTCAGATAATACAGAGCAACTCATTCAGCTCCTAATTTGCAGCACTGTTGTTAGATTTATCATCTGGCATAGGCTGGGGGTCTCCCCTCCCTACTCAAGTACACAGGTGCAGGTGTCTGGGGATGCAGTTTACAACTGAGACAATGATGCGAAACAGCTGGTCCAGAAGTCATTCTCTACGACCTCCATGCATTTGAATTGCAACCTCTGAATAAACCTGTCAGATGTGATTAGGTATGGGCTGCTGGGGCAATTTTCCAACACGGGCCACCATCTCTCTTCTATCTGCTAAATATGCGATTTTGATGGTGGATTTCTCAGTCAACTCGCCTTGACAGTGCGGTGAGAGACTCACAAGACTCCGTCTCTAAGTGTAATTTCATTTTCTTTGGCAGCTGTTGATATTACTGCCAGTTTCCCTTAAGACTGCACATAAGCTATAAAATCACATCTCAATAATGATTGCAGAGAAATTCACACTCAGTGATAGCACTGGATAACTAAACATGTTGGACTGTTCAGTGTTGCTACATTCTTGACTTTGGATGGTTGAAATTGACATTTCATATTAAGTTTTTCTTTCATGTACAGGTGTGTAGTCATGTGGATTGGGTTTTATGTGGCGTGACAGGCTGAAATTTGAGCAGCAGCAAACATAAACATAGCTTAATTCTCTCAAGATCTAAAGTGCATCATAAAACTGGACAAAATATGTGACATCTCTGTACTAACTGTCAACATTTTAATTTAAAAAATACAGTTTCCTCACCAATTTGACTCCTCGGTGGTACTTATCAAAGAAATTAGGATTGCATGATTGGAAGTGAACTTGTCTAAGACAATGATGAATGCTATTCCTCAATATCCTGCACTTTACCGTTGCCGGGGCAATTTAGATTATTTATTCAGATATATTGTGATGTGTCATTTTTGAATTGTTTTATATTGCTGTATCATGATATTATCATTATTGTGGGTGATTCTATAGCCCTAGCAATGACGCAATTAACTAGTGACTAGAACATTAATATGGATCATTATCTTGACTTAATTATAGATTTGATGATAGTTTGAAATATTTAGGATAATGTAAAAAGAATATTATGTATGCATCCATAAAAAGAAATGTTATAGGTGATTTTAAGACGTTTTAAAGCCAGGAAGTTTTTATAGTTATCATTTACCACTAGATTTGGTTGGAGACATGGTGAGATTCTGCAAAACATCCGACAGTGGGTGATACTGTGACAAGTTTGTGATCCCAAAGAGGATTTAAAAATGCATGGGACTATAAAGACAAATGAGACTGTTATTTTGGAGGTGGAATCATTTCTTATTGATCAGCTGGAGGGGCACGGACTGCTCCATTGTTACGAGCTACACTGTCTGAGCTACAAACTGGGTATGTTGTGACCAAAATGAAATTATTGGAGTGTTAACATGTCCAGATCTCTCTGGAGTTGAGCAGAGGCAGACAAATGGCACGATGTGATGTGCATGAATTTATTATCACACTCTCAAGCTGATCCGTGAGAAATTACCCCACCACCAGTGTCAAAGTCATTCCTCTACGCATGTTTCATAACATCATTCACTGCCTTCTATGGCAGCAGAATCTATCTATCTCTATACCATGGAGTAGAACTTAAACTGCACAAAGCTTTATATTTTTTATATCATAACATGATGGAAAATGGTATAGGAGTTACTATACATCTAGATTATTGATGAAAAAGCCAAGAACAATGGATGGATCAACAAAAATGTAAACAAACCAAATTCATATTATGTCAGTCAAAAGGGATTTAAATTGATTAAAAGGCATTAGTTTTGTGGATTTAGGGATTAGCTTAATGAGCCATATTTCTAATTTATCTATTCTTTGCCCTTTTTTTATTATTCCTATAAAATATAGGATCATCCATCACATTTGAGTGTAAAACTGTCCTTTTTTTTTTTTTTTTTTAAATATGCATAACATTGTTTATCACAGGTAAGGGTTTTTGGTAGAACTTCATGCACGACAATATATTAACAGAAAATATCCTGCTATAATGCGAAAATTACATTGTTACATCAGTAAACATTTCTTGTAATAATGCGATGCTGATCTTTTTTTTTCCTCATTTCTTACATGGCCACAATACCCTCCTGAATATTTTTTGAGTTCTAATCATCCAGTTTAATGCTGTGTAAATTAATGGGGAAATGCATCAATTTCTTTGCAGATGGGTTTTGCTTTCCTCAGTGCTGCTGTGAAAACACACCAATAGTTCTGTTTCTGACATTGTCTGTACCAAATCACTGAAGCACTCCTGTCACAGAGTTATGGACAGCGGCCTTTCAAAAGACTCTGGTGGCCTCAGAAAAAAAAGGAATTCAGAAGGGGTCAAATCAAGGCAGCAAGTTTATGGCATTGAGTTTACTTAAGTGGGAATTTAAACCATGTTGTCATTGTTGTCCCTTGTACAAAGCGATAACATTTAGGGGAATGCTATTGCTTTTCTGTGTTGTAGTTCCAGTGAGTGTTGCTTTTCCAGTAAATCAATCTTTTGTTTTTCTGTAACACTGTAGCAGAGCAAATATTGTTACGCCAATAAAAGGACGAGGCGTTGTCACAGAAAATGATAACGCGACTGAGAGAAGAATAGACTCAGTTTAGAAATTCAATCGGCTGACGAGTAGCCACTGGGAAAGTGAGCTCTTGCCTCCCTACCACGATTTTTATAAACCGCTCTTCAATTATACTCACATATTCTCCATATGTGTCCTGGACAAGGGGAGGGGCTGGCCGGTATCCAGCAGCTGGTGGGGCACCTCTGGCTCTCTGTACCCCCCTCCCTCTGGAGGATGGAGGTCGGCTGAGTGGGGCTCCTCTGGGTGCTGCTCCTCGGGGCACTGCTGCATGCAGGGAAGGAACTCCTCCTCGACTCCTGACAGAAGACACAGACATCCGCGCCGGGTTGAGATAAGACGTTTTTTTAATATATGTATATTTTCTGTTAATTAATAAAGTGAGAAATAGTCAGATAGATATATGAGATAACATCCAGAACATCCTGTTAAAAAAATTAGGAGGATACTATGATATTTCATCAGTATGTTGTGTCCACTCTATTCCTTGGTGCTAGAATTTATTATGTTTATAGCCAAGCTGCCTCTTCTACTTCCACTCCATAAAATGACTTCCTACATCGGCCAGCATGACTTGACGATGAATATGATACATTCAGCGTCAGGTCATATGTGTAGGTGGAGAGATGGGAACAGCGAGGATGGAGGGCAGGTTCCTTCTGACGGGAATCGAATGAGTCACATCCATTACTAAAAACACAGCCTTTCTTGTGACTGAATTGCTTTGTTGTCTATTGAGGAAAATGTAAATGGAGAAAAAAAAAAAAAACATTTGGTGCTTCAGGCAGTTTAGTGATTGATGCTTACTTTTTCACACACACACACACAAAAACTGCAGTCTTATAACATACAGTAAGGATGAAACAAAAATTGACATAGCAGTATATCGTCATCCTGACTTGTAAGACGTGTTTATTAATGCACAGATAACAGTGAACACATTCCCCCACAAATTTGACTCCCAGGCGTCACTTCTTCATGAACCCTTATCCTTGATGCAGGAATGAAGGTAAAATTAACCGTTTGAAGAATCTGACGTTGGGATAATAGCAGACAGCCGTGTCAAAAATGCAAACACTGCACTCTCTTCTTTCTTTTGTTCATCAGATGTGTTGGCATATCACGTGGTTGTCTTACAATATGTACATTTTCCCACTGTTGTCTGCAGGATATTACCAATGTTGTAGGTCATGTATTCTGCAATCCTTGCACAGCAGAGCACATCTTTGGACAATATCAAGGTAAACAAGAATGGCCCTTTACAGAGAAGTAGCTACTGTGAGATACTGATCTGTACAGTCATCTAGATGAATTAACACCAAACCCAGAGTCAAACCTGCTGTGTAATCAAAATGGAGGCAGTGTCATGCTGCTCTGTGGGGCTCAAAGGCAGTCTGACCTTTGGTGAAATGGTCTTCAGTTTTTTTTTTTACACCGACTGAGCGTTCTTTTAAAAGCAGTTTACTGATCTGAAGCAGCAGCAGAAAAACCAACAGAACTGCTCTCCCAGTCATTTTCTTTCCATGCTTCCCATTTCAGCATTGCTGAATGTACTTCATTGGCAGGAGCATCACAAAGTTGGGATAGAAAAACAAAAGAAAGAGTTTTGAGAGTTTGTTCTCCTTTAAGAGCTCAGCTTCTCTTCCAGCAGCAATTCTAGTCAAAGTCGAAGCAAAGAGTAGCATGTGATGGCTGCAAAGTATCCACTGAGCAGTGGTGCTAATCAACATTAAGCACATGTGAATTTGTAGAAATGTACATTCTCCTTCCCGTGCAGGACCCATGGGACCTTACTCTTGCGGTGCACACATTACACATCGTAAATGCTAATTACAGTGCAATTTATAACACAGCCAATTATATTCTGACTCGGAACAAACAACATTTCAGTGACCTTGTTTATCTAAAAATCTGATGAAAGAAGTGTGTTTTCAAAGAACAAACAAACGGTGCTTTGTGTTTGTTTTTTCTCTTTTTTTTTAGTGCACAAGCATCACACATGAGTGTTAAAGTCTTCTAATGGTCATGAGTATATTTATTTGTAACCTTGTTTGTTCTCAGAGGAGAGGGAATTAACGTGGGTGCACAAGTATAGGAGGGAGGTAAGATTCTTTTCATTTACATATAAAGACTTACACTAAACTGGCTTAGTATACTGCTCATGTTTATTGACAACATGCAGTCACTGCATAATGTTACATATATTTACTGTTAGTGTTGTTTTTCTACAAAGGATTTATGCTTCCTAATGAGCCACCAAGCTTGTTTCAATAAAAATGTAACCCATTTTGAGCTTAAAGCTGGGGGTGGCAACATGCTTTTGGCATTTTTGAACAATAATTTTGTAATAACCTTTCAGCATAGTTAGTATATCCCATGCTTTTAGAAGGAAACAAGACTTCTGCGCCTCCTCTTGGCTCTGTTCACCACCTTTTAGACGAGGAAGACAGTTCAGCACCGGCCACAGCTTAAAGTGAGAGAAATTCAACATGAACTTTTGGGCAGTATTTGATGGTGCATCTGGTGCCCTCTGATGGCAGTTCAATGCAGGAATGAGACCCTTTCACATTGGCGCTGAACCTGGTCTGGGATCTTTCTGGGGAAATGATGAGTTTGCATGTTCTTCCCGTGCTTGTGTGGATTTCCTCCAGGCTCTCTGGTCTCTCCCCACCATCAAAACATGTACGAATGTTAGACACATTCAGTAGGCATGCTCAGTCGCAGCAGCTCTGATCAACCCTCCACCTGGTAATTTTGTTGTGCAATTCCGCTTGTATAATGACAATAAAGATCCTTTCCTTTCCGTTATTTATATACAGTCAGCTAGGGCTGTCACAGTGAAAGCATTTCTCCTCCTTATGCAACATTACTGCCGAACTCGTACTGCAGGCTAAAACTCTCTTACTTTGACTGGCATGGACACAGCTTTGGCCTTGTGAAGTCATGGTATTTATTTCACCTCTGAACCATTTAAACACTATTGCCCCCTTTTTCCATGCTAACTGTAACTGTGCTGCAGTCGCCAGCCCGAAGAACAGATTCCCCAATTCTAAATCCAAGAAGCACAGTCTGATCAGTACAGGAAAAAAGGTTTCTACAGCTTAATTAATGTTGCTTGCTTACAACGAGCACTACTGTTCTACATGTCATGAGAAAACTGATCATGTGGAGGACACAGGATAACAAGAACAGTAAAGATGAGCTGTGCAGCCTCATGTTTTTTAATGGTTGAATGAGTTTATTTCTATTGCTTGACGACAGCACCCTGCCTGGTAGCCATGTTGGTCAGAAGCCAGGACACTACTATTCTGTTTTTTTGGTATTTGTGACTTTTTAAACCACTACAAAGACATAAAACAATAAAATAAAAAGACATAACACAATAAAATAAAGCACTATACATACCAGTGCAATTATTAGCTCACACATGAGTAAAATAATAACTTACTGTTTACTACAAAGTGAATAAAGAGATTCTATTCTGTTTATCTAATAGTGTAGCATTGAACAATGGGGACTGAGTGAATATATTAATGGAGCACGGCCACTATTGCAACATTACTCATAATTAGTGTGATACTTCTTTCTAAATCAACTTATATAAAAAAACAAAAAAAAATGACAGCTCATCCCAGGCAAGCCAGGAATCAACAGCTTTAGATGTATTTCATTTCTTATCCAGTTTGTAGCTCTTTCTTTCTTTGTTGTAAAGAATACAGTCCATTAAGCTCATTAAGCAACCAACTATTTGCATATTTGCACAGTAAAACTTAAAAACAAAACAAAAAAAAAAACGATGAGAAGCCACAGAAGCCACGCTTTGGTTTAAAGTTTTATGTCAATCATCTGTGGTTTCTTCTCTTCTTTGTAATTCCAGCTGAGGTCTGCATTCTGTCAGCATAGTGTGGAATATCAGGGCTCATTTTCCTGCCTTCAGAAGCTGTTCTGCTGCCACTCATTCTTGTAGAAAATGAGAAACAACTTCTACATACACACAGAGAGAGAGAGCGAGAGAGCGAGAAAGATAACTCGCCACATAAGACAGGAAGTCTTTGTCTGGTTTCTTTGAAGTTTTATCTGTGCTGTATCAGTTTGTGCTGGTACATTATGATACACTTTGCTCTCTGTCAGTCAGCCAAGACCAACGAGTCTTAAATAACAGAGGGTGTCGTCTGTCTGCACCTCCAGAAGTGGCTCTGTCGATGGCTGCAACAACAGTTCAACTCCAAACATTGCACAGATGGAACTCTGCGGTGTCTGCAATGTATTATTAAACTAATGAGATTTAACTAAGTCATGATAGAAGGAATCAGCGTAGTTATTAATAATGGCAAAATGTATAATGGTTTTGTACTAAATTAGAGTTTGGGGTTGTTTGAGAGCAGGGAGTCACATTTCATTTATTAAAGTCATAAAAGTAAACTTGTCGATGACTGTTATGTAATTCTTCAGGATGTAGCAGCACTCTTCTGTCTTTTAGTGTGTACAGAATATTAATCTTGTGCATATAAATGCACTGATTTACACCTCTCCCCCTCTACATTTCTTTCATCTCACACAGGATGAATGTGTCATAACTGTCTGTTAATATTTTTTTAAGAAATATGAAGTGTAAAGCAACACAATGCAACTGTTGTTTTGCCTGGAAATAATGTAGCTTAAATGATTTTACTGGAATGGAGCCTCTTTCATTGCCACTCTGCACTTGAACCTCTCTCCCTGCACAATGTAAGTTCAGTAAGCAGGTAGTAATATTATGACAGTTATTATGAAAGTTAATGATAGTCAGAGAATCGAACCAGGAATATCAAGCCCAGCAAGCTCAGGAAATGAGCTGAACTGAAGTGAGTATGTATGATTTATTCTGGACTTTCCCCTCATGTCATTACACATGTAGAATTTACTTATATGTTGTTGCACATTGTGATTGGAACTATCAAAATGTGCCATTCTCTGGCTTAAGGGCTACACTGACCACCTCCTTTTCTTAAACTCCCTTTGTCCTCTTAGCTATTTTAAATGAACTTCTACTACCTACTCAGTAAACTCTGAAACCAATTATCAAAAGAAAGACAAAGTAGAACAAATATAGACACAAATAAGAAAGCTGTCAGAAGGATTTAGTGAAAGGGGTGATGCAATGTAACTAAAACAGCTTGTTTAGTAAGTGTGGCGATAACTAAAGTCCCTGAAGCATAAATTGAAAATGATGAGCAATGATACATATCAAAACTGTCAAACAACAAAGATAAAAATAAGTATAAGTAAGTTAAGTTTGTTTTTGCCACTGTAACAGCATGTACAGCAAAACTTGTACACTGTTGCTGGAAAGAGTCAACAAGCAGCTTTTGTGTCCTGTTTGGTCAGTCACTGTGTTTCCACTAGGCGGCCGGCCCCATTTCAGCTTGTTTGTATCAGACTGTTTACAGTTTAGCTTGAGGCTAGTTGTGAGACTCATTCTTTCTACCATCCATGAACTTTAAAATATTGTATTCTTTAGGCGGACAGAGAATAAAATCAGTATGCTTGTCAGTCCAGCAAATGCACCAGCCTGAATTTTGCTGTGTTTTTGTCACTTGTGTCTTATTCTTCTTTGTTCAGGCTTCTGGCAAAGAGCTGGCCAAATCATAGGCATCCCATTCATACCTCTTGTTCACTGAACAAGGCAGTCCCAGGATCAGTACAGGAGATGACTGTGTAATGAGCTGTTGCCTTGGTAAATCGGGAGCCAGCACATTACAACCATT
The DNA here is from genome assembly GCA_016785285.1 of Brachirus orientalis. Lineage (NCBI taxonomy): Eukaryota > Metazoa > Chordata > Actinopteri > Pleuronectiformes > Soleidae > Brachirus > Brachirus orientalis. The sequence continues at coordinate 265,702 of JAFBJR010000113.1, read as the reverse complement.
GCCAACATTTACACTGACACGTTTTGTAAATCTGGCCCCAATCATTTAAGTGTTTGAACAAACAACCAGATTCACTGACGCACAGTGAGGGGAAAAAATGGAAGGTCTCTATGAACAAAAAAAAGGCTTAAAAAACAAAGTGAACTACATTGTGACATGGATGGGTATAAATTACTCGTATTATTGCACCAGTCGCAGGCAACCGTAAATGTGCTCTAACTCTAAATGACACCATTAACTCTGAAACTGCAACAAGACACTGTACTCATCCATTTACAGAAAGAAAGAAAAAACACTGCCTTTCCAGTAGCTTCTTAACTGTAAATAATACCAAGTCCCCAGCTGAACCACAGTGTACACATATAACACATGCATGTAGTGCAATACACATATATATATATATATATATATATATATATATACACACACAGACGTGCTTGGAATTAAACTACCTGGGAGGCCCTGGAACAGGTGTCCCTCTTGCACGGGTGACTGACTTGCCCCTCACTGATGGCACCTTGGCATCTTCGGAGCCGCCATTCAGGTATGTGAGCTCCTGCAGCTGGGCCTGTCTGATCTCATCATTGTAATCCTGCACACAGAAAAGTAGCGTGTTCACACACACATATATACACACAAACACACACTCGGTCAGCAATAAACTGGCTTTCAGTTACTCTGTATTAAATTACGTCCTTTATCTCCAGGGCTACAGCCCCGGGAATATCTAATTAATGTACTTTACAGTACTGCCGTGACCACTGTGCCTGAGGATGCTCAACGTTTCAGATCTCCCATTGATAAAGCCTCGGGATCCCATTTATTTTTATTTTCTTGCACATTTCATTCTTCTTTCTTTTAATTTAGCTTTTTTGTTGTGTGCCGCTAAATTTTAAAACTTAATTACCATGGAAATTAGTATTTAATCATAAAACGATTGATACGATTGTCATGTTTCTTTGCTCTGTCAATAAATATGTTTAATGGGGACAAGAAGAGGTAACGTGGTGGGGGTTGGGTGGAAATAATTAATGTGATGTAGATCATCATAGCTCTGAGCATTGGAGGGATCATACATAATGAATGGGGGAAGAGTAAATAAGTTCCGTGTTGCCAAGGAGGAGGGTTTTGCTGATAAGAGTGAGATTGCTGTTAGCCCCAACACCTCCAGCCACACTCACATTATCTCACATGCTTCATCAGACGCTTTATACCCACACATGCACACGCACTTCAGCGGCCCTGACACAATAACGGTGCAAGTTACAGACGTGAACTGAGTGAAAGAGCAGACCATCTTTCTTGTTACTCTCTGGCTTCAGTGTGAACGAGCTGAGGATGAGTTGTGTGTGTACTTGTATGGACTGTATATATTTGTGAGGACCCAAAATATATAAACAAGAGGAAGCCAGGACATCGTGGCTGGTCCTCACAACTCTACAGTGCTTGTTCAGGGTTAGGGTTTGGTTTTCAAATAATCACTCACCTAAGAACTAGTGGTCCACATTAGGGGCAAAGCTGGGTCCTAATGAGAACCATATTTCTTAGGCTCTGGTTAGGTTTGGGGCTAAAATTTGAATTCTGAGTTAGACTGTGGCACGTGTTTGTATTAACTTGTTATGGTTTAGGTTAGGAATAAAGTGTTTAATGAATTAAACGCAGAGTCTTAACAAGAAGAGCTCTGTAAACCTTTGAGTATGTAAGAACATACTGGTATGAGGAACTTCTTGATCTCCTCCAAAGCATGACCCATCCTGGCGTAGGCCTCAGCTGGTGGAGCGAACACTTCAATGAGGACATGCAGGTCCTCATTCAGGTGGTGATATTTCGCCTCGCCGCTCTGCCGTAGCTCTTCTTCCTGGTCGAACGTGACAAAAGTATTGTCATCATGTATCCTCTTCCGAGAGATGGATTTTAAGTTAACTGTCACAATCAAGAACACTTTTGTTATATTTTTTGTATTTCAGTGAGGATCTCCTGCAAAAATGTTTTTCCCATAGTGGTTACATAATGAGGTTTGATGCTTCAGTGCTGTGAGCTACAATAACAAAAACATACTTGTGGAAAATATTTGTGCATGTTGTAGTGAACCTGTATTCCAACAAACCAGCAATCTCTTTAATCATTTTAACTGTGGGTGTCACGTTTAATCAATTGCTTTTGTCCTCACACAGCTGCTTGTCCTCATAACCAATGAACAGATGAAGAATGTGTTCTGGTGCACTACATCATAATATCTGCTCTCCTTGTTACATTGGTTCTCATACATCGTGTCTGAGGCTCCTGCAAAACAATTTTGGGAGGTCAAAATATGTATTTTTGAAACAATATTGATAAAGTTTGATTGTAAAGATTGTAAGAAAGATTTGAACAAAATATTGAAGAACTTGAATTGAAAATAAAAATATACCGGTCCATTATCTGGCAGTGAAGACGTTTTCAGACGTGAACTAAAAAATGTCAGCAACACTGGGTGTGGACATTCTGTGAAGTTTACTGTTCATATTTGATGAATACCGCAAGACAGTGCCGGGGTATTATCCAGAGATTTTTCTCTGGCATTCTCATGTGGAAATAAGCCAGCAGGAAAAAAATTTTACTTTTACTGTGTTACTTTTGTGGACATCTTTGTTCTCACATACAGCTTCTCCATATCCACAATTTACATACACCTTCTACCATTAAAAGCAGGAAAGGGAGGGGGGGGGGTATTCAGGTGATTGCAATCTGCATTGTCACTACTAGATGCCACCAAATCCTTCACAATGGTGTTTTAAAAGTGTTAGTATTGTTTGGACACTGTAGTAAAGACACTATAGCCGCAGTAAGCTGGTAAGGACACTAAGGTAGTAGTTTTTCTTAGAGTTGGTGTTGTGTTGTGTTCTCATCGGAATTCCTGTGATACCAGGTACTAGGTGAGCACTGTTATCTTTATGAGTCCACATCATCCCGATGAACAAGAGAATAACATAGTGAAAGCAAGATTTGCAGGGGACCAATACATATTCTGTTGTTGTCATTTTCTATCACCATTACATCTTTACATTTCTATCACCAGTTTTAGCTTCAAACTGACAGGTATAAGCCACAAAGTTTACTTGAAAATCTTTTTTTTTTAGCTGTAAAGGCCTCAAGGAAATGAATTTGTTGACAAGTTCTACTCAAACTTGTGAAATTGGAGCAAACATAATGTGCCTCTCCTCTACCTCTTCCTGCAGAAGTACAGTTCAGTTTGACTGCATCAGGAAATGTAAACAGTGACACCACACAGACACAACAGAAGCAGGCCGGTATAATGTCACTGGTGGCACGAAATAGGACAGCAAAGCCCCCAAATGTCTCTCACCAAATTACAAAAATGAAACAAAAACACATTTTGTGTCCCAGTTTCTTCTTTTCCCCCCAAAACAAAAGTCTTCTGCTGGGCCTGTCCAATGGCGGCAACTTCCTCTCCCCCTACTCCTTTTCCAGCACCCTGCAAGCCAGTGACTCTGATATCATCTAATTATAAATAACCTTCCGTTAAGAGTGCCTGTGGTATGTTAATGATATGTTAATTTCCTCCATAAATCTGTGCTTTACGAGCAAAGGGCTCCTTTGCACACAGCTCCAGCTCTGATGGTGATGAGCAGGGAGTGTAAGCAGGGTGTGGAAGAGAGATGACTTCATGCCGATCGGTCTCTCCTCTTCCCTTTTACTTTATGTGTTCCTTAGTGTATTTGCATAACAGAACATGGATGAAAAATAATTATTATCTTGCAGCGCAGGGCAGTATGATCAAAAATGTATGTCAGATGTATATTTCAATTTCAACAATTTTGCAGTATGCAACAGTATTTTTTTAATGTATGAGTGAGTGCTCCATAGAGAGAGAGCGAGAGGCATAGTATATGGTCTTATTAATTATTGTCTATCAATCAAACCTAATTTTTACAACACTTTATTTTCCATCCAAAAGGTTTGATTTCTGGCTCCTCTACCTTACATGCCAATTTGTCCCTAAATGAGAGACAGAATTCCAAATTGTTCATAGCAGCTGTGTTGGCAGCATGTGAATGAGTATGAATGATGGTTAATATAAAAAAAATATATATTGTATATACTGTAGATGCACTGTATGAACATGTGGTTGAATCTGTGAATTGCAAAACTAAACTAGTTTGAGTGGTCATCTATTTAAAAGCTGAGCTTTGGGATTTGAGAGAGTTAACAACATAATACTGTATAAATTACATAACACAAATATGCAATACACAAACTATAATCCAATAAGGTGACCATTTAAATCCACTTTTACCTATACTTTATAAATTATAAGTAAAATCATATTAAATAACAATTAAAATAAAGTAAAAAATGTATACTATAAAACCTAGTGCAGTATAATAAACTTCATATATTTAGCAAAGCAGTCTCCCTGCATGAAGGCATCTCTATCTGAAGTGATAAGATGTATTCATGATCCATCTCTACAGTAAATAAGCTGCCCCCCCGCAGCAGATTACTGCAGTCTGTTTGTCCTATCTATTGCAGGCATCTTCCGTCTTTTTACATTTTGTTTTCTTAGTAAATCTGCTCATGAAAAGCTGCTGAACTGGGAAACAGGAAGCCACACTCCTGGTTTGGATGCAGGAGCTCTTGTAGTCATTGCTTACAGATAATGATTATAGTACCTTCACATCCCTCAGATCTACTAAACAGCCACTGCTCTCAAAGCAACTGTCAAAATACACATTAAATAGCTCTGTGTTGAAAATGTGAAGGTTGGAGTTTTTGTGCCAGAGTTTTGGCAAAATGGATCACATTTAGGAGCCACTGTTTAGCTAGAGTGAATGTTGGATCGAAAACCACTTTGGCTGGTTTAGGTTTGTCTCGGACAGCAAAGCTTTTCATAAATTCTGCATGTTCTTTGCTCTGACATATTGTGCAGATCAATTATCTTTTGAGATACATCTGTGTCTTCATGTGAGTGAGGGTCACCCTCTCAGTGTGGCATTCTGTTTTCTTTCTTCACTTATTTTTAACCTCAAACGCGATAACTGGCAGGGGAAAGCATAGGACTGACTGATCATGTCACCATGAGCCTTGTTGTCTCCACTCACTCCCTGTGCTTTGCACTACATTATGACACGGATGCCTTTACATCATCCTGCTGTGATAGTGGCAGGGCAATTGAGGTGTCATAACCAAGCAGAGAGAATGTGACTGACAGCTCCCTGGGTTTCAACCTCTCTGCACTCCCATTAATGTCACATTAAAGAAACGATCAAAGTCCCGCAGTAGCAAATATTTGAACGATTATCTCGGTTCTTTGTCGTGTCACCACTGAATTTAAGAGCTTGAAAAACAATAGTGTGAACAGTGTACAGTTTCAACCTCCAGTAAATCTGTTGCAGTGCAGATTCTGAGAGGCTACAGTGCAAATACATTTCTGTGTAATGTCTCTTATGCAGTTTGAAAACATACATTTCTCCTGACCTCCAATAGTCAGGTGCAGTCCATTTTAGCACAATATCTACTTTATCAGTATACTGTGAGTTGAAACATGTTGATGGCTGCAGAACCTCACTTTGTTCTTCGAGGCAATAAAAAATCTTTTTTTTTTCCTTCTTGACAAAGCCTTTGGGTAAAAGGCGAACTGTCTCTTTGCTCTGCGGTAGGCCAGTTGCCTGACCTACACAAGGAATTTTAAGTGCTGAACATTACAGTGACACATGCTGTGTAACTGCAAACAAAAAGTCAACATCCAGCTGAAGATGAAGTAGTAGTTGAGGGTGTATCCCTCCCTCCCTCCCTTTAAAGGAAGAAGAAGAAGCTCTGCTTCGCGCAGAGAAGGCTGTCAGTCATAAATCCCGCAGTGGGTTTGTGCAGACAGGTGAGGGCTGCAGAGGTCAGCACATCTCAGTGACAGATCTTTTCCTCCAGGTGCAGAGAGAGAGAGAGAGAGAGAGAGAGAGAGAGAGAGAGAGAGAGAGAGAGAGAGAGAGAGAGAGAGAGAGAGAGAGAGAGAGAGAGAGAGAGAGAGAGAGAGAGAGAGAGAGAGAGAGAGAGAGAGAGAGAGAGAGAGAGAGAGAGAGAGAGAGAGAGAGAGAGAGAGAGAGAGAGAGAGAGAGAGAGAGAGAGAGAGAGAGAGAGAGAGAGAGAGAGAGAGAGAGAGAGAGAGAGAGAGAGAGAGAGAGAGAGAGAGAGAGAGAGAGAGAGAGAGAGAGAGAGAGAGAGAGAGAGAGAGAGAGAGAGAGAGAGAGAGAGAGAGAGAGAGAGAGAGAGAGAGAGAGAGAGAGAGAGAGAGAGAGAGAGAGAGAGAGAGAGAGAGAGAGAGAGAGAGAGAGAGAGAGAGAGAGAGAGAGAGAGAGAGAGAGAGAGAGAGAGAGAGAGAGAGAGAGAGAGAGAGAGAGAGAGAGAGAGAGAGAGAGAGAGAGAGAGAGAGAGAGAGAGAGAGAGAGAGAGAGAGAGAGAGAGAGAGAGAGAGAGAGAGAGAGAGAGAGAGAGAGAGAGAGAGAGAGAGAGAGAGAGAGAGAGAGAGAGAGAGAGAGAGAGAGAGAGAGAGAGAGAGAGAGAGAGAGAGAGAGAGAGAGAGAGAGAGAGAGAGAGAGAGAGAGAGAGAGAGAGAGAGAGAGAGAGAGAGAGAGAGAGAGAGAGAGAGAGAGAGAGAGAGAGAGAGAGAGAGAGAGAGAGAGAGAGAGAGAGAGAGAGAGAGAGAGAGAGAGAGAGAGAGAGAGAGAGAGAGAGAGAGAGAGAGAGAGAGAGAGAGAGAGAGAGAGAGAGAGAGAGAGAGAGAGAGAGAGAGAGAGAGAGAGAGAGAGAGAGAGAGAGAGAGAGAGAGAGAGAGAGAGAGAGAGAGAGAGAGAGAGAGAGAGAGAGAGAGAGAGAGAGAGAGAGAGAGAGAGGGTTGACCAGCAAAGACTTTTGATCACCGTAATCACAAAGAGTTTGCTGCATGATGGCTAAAATCATTGCCAACAACATATCACCTTGGACAAACAGAGAGAGTGGAGAGACACAGACGGGCTAAGTGACGCCAGTTTATTTCCAGTTAGTCCACCATCTCCTCTGTTTATGTACCGACATGATCACATATAGAAAGATGTAATTCACCTGGACTGTGTTTGAAGTTTCCATATACTGGCTTTTTATAAAATCCATTTTTACATACTGTACAAATTACTGCATTTTTCTTTTTTCCAGAGTTTAGCTGTGTGTCTTGTGCAAAAGCTGCACAGATCTGACTGTGTATGTTTTGTTCACTCAGACACAGAGAGAGAGAGAGAGGGAGAGAGAGCGCTTCAAAAAATGTCAGATATCTTTGGCAGTACACATTTCCATAAACTTTTGAAATTTGTTTTTTGAAATGAAGCTGTTTTCAAAGATGTGTGCAGCCCATGTGACCCAGTGGCTGTCAGTCAAATGTAGACCTGGTTATACAGGATGATTGGCTCACATCTGATATGCATATAATATCATCTAATGTAAGAATGTGACAGATATCATTAACATTTTTTGGCAAATTCCTTC